>JAWPHD010005184.1:0-168830 GCA_037043455.1 Cyrtodaria siliqua
TATAAAAACCTCCCTGGTTTTTGTCAAATCTCCCAGGTAACCCTCCTGAAAATATCACATGTATGCATTGTCGTGTTCTGTTTGAATGGTTTTTGGCAGAGTTGTGGCCCTTAAAGTTTTTAATATACAAACTTTGTCCCGACTAGTTCTCCTCAGCCAGGTTGCATATATCATTAACGTGTTCCAGTTGAATGATTTTAGGCGGATTTATGGCCTTTTGGACAGTGGAGGATAAATCTGTTTTTGGCTCGCCTTTTCGAAGAAAACAAGAGACAGGTGTTGCTTTTCCGGCGCCGGCGGCGTCAACATTCAAGTTTTGCATTTAGGTCATTTTCTCACAAACTGTATGCACTAGACCTTTCAAACTTTGCTTATAGTTGTATCTTGGGTGGTACATCGCAACGTGACAAAGCAAATGTGGAAGTGACCTTCACCCTCCAAGCAAAGGGCAGATAACTTAATAATTTTTAGGTTCAACTTTTGCGTTTAGGTCAATCTCTCGCAAACTATATGCACTACACCTTTCAAACTTTGCTTATAGTTGTATCTTGGGTGGTACATGGCAATATGACAAAGCAAATGTGGATGTCACCTTGACACTCCAAGCAAAGGGCAGATAACCTTATAATTTTTACCATCAACTTTTGCGTTTAGGTCACTTTTTCACAAACTGTATGCACTAAACCTTTCAAACTTTGCTTATAGTTGTATCTTGAGTGGTACATTGCTACGTGACAAAGCAAATGTGGATGTGACCTTGACCCTCCAAGCAAGGGGCAGATAACTTAATAATTTTTACCTTCAACATATGCGTTTAGGTCACTTTCTCGCAAACTGTATGCACTGCACCTTTCAAACTTTGTTTTTAGTTGTATCTTGGATGTTACATCCCAACGTGTCAAAGCTGATGTGGATGTGACCTTGACTCTCCAAGCAAACGGCAGATAACTTATAATCTTTACCTTCAGCTTTGGCATTTAGTTCACTTTTTCACAAAAAGTATTCACGAAGACCTTTCAAACTTTGCTTATAGTTGTATCTTGAGTGGTACATTGCAACGTGACAAAGAAAATGTGGATGTGACCTTCACCCTCCAAGCAAGGGGCAGATAACTTAATAAATTTTACCTCAACATTTGCATTTAGGTCACTTCCTCACAATCTTTATGCATTAGACCTTTCAAACTTCGCTTATAGTTGTTTCTTGGGTAGTACATCACAACGTGTGAAAAAGCAAATGTGCATGTGACCTTCACCATCCAAGCAAAGTGCAGATAACTAATTGTTACATTAACATCACTTTCTCATGAACTATAAGTATGCACTAGATGCTTTAAACCTAGTTTATAGCTTAATCTTTGGGAGACAAAACATTCTATTTTGACATAGTTGTGTCTTGGGTATGACCTTGACCTACTTTTTTGGAACTGATGATTTTTTTTGATTTTTTTTTCTTCATAGAATGGCATTTTGTTTTTAAAAAAAATGCACTTAAATGTCATCTCAGCAAACTGTAAACTCCATTGTTTTTAGTTATTAAAATGTTTACAAACTTTCATTTAAGCATCATTTACCTTTTTATTTTTAAAGGGACACACGGCAATCTTTATTTTTTAAAAACTCATGGCGTCCTGCTAGTTTATTGCATAACTTGCATTTGTTCAATCATTAATAGTAATTATAAGAATAGCATTAAAGGGACACTGTCCATAACTTTTAGCTTATAAAACACACAATAATTATGTTCGCAAACATTACACACTAAACATTATTCAATATTTACTAATTAAAAGCAAGATTGTTTAGCGGAATTCAATCGCGGTACAAAAAAAAGAAAATCCACATCATGCGTTTGAACTCGCAGCCCAAACTAAAATTACCTTTTCGTTACACTGGCAGTAATAATAGTGTGCGTGAGCGAAAAGTAGTCGGACATCGCTCCCGACTGAGCTTAGCGAGCTATACATATTGCGCAATACATATTATGGTGAAAATCTAATGCGCTAATGGGAGTCACTTGATCGCACAAAAGGTAAATATTGTGGGTCCCACTTTATTTACATATAATAATTAAAACTTTTTTTTTTTTTCAAACTCACGAATGTATTCCTACATACTTCTTAAGGTCTATCCTCATGTTTTCATGTATACATTTCACTGAATTAGAGTTAGACAGTTATTTGGTTATGCTCAATATTTGCTCTCAATATCTGCTTACTTAGGGACAGTGTGCTTTTAAGCAATTTGTTTTTGCATATTAATAATTTTTGATATTATTGCACTAATAATATATTAAAACTTATAGTATAATAAGACGAAAAAGTGAATACTTAAAATTTGATTTATTTAAATGTAACCAGGGTAAAAGTAAAAATGATACTGCATATATAAACTGAGACACCCATTTCAAACACTTCAAGATTGCCGTGTGTCCCTATAAGTCCACCCCCGTTAGGCGAGACATGTGAATCCACGGATTTCTTGTTACTAAAAATAACCGCTAGTTCTAATATGGTATGATTATTTAGGGACTTGAGGCACAACATAATTATATAAAATTAATTTTGTCTGCCTGCATAAAGAGGCCTCTCTACAGAGGTGCAACTTTATTGCAACTCCCTCCATACCCTTTGTGATTTCATGTTCTTATGAGGTGTATTTCTTAATTAAGGATGTGCAGATGCCGAATAAGTTTTCGTATTTTGGTTCTGTCTGCTGGGGCCCCCTTAGTGGGTAATCGGGTAAAAAAACCAACAAATATTACTGTCTTATCCAAATGCGAATTATAGGTTTTACAGTTACTCTAGTGTAAAGGGGCCACTCTACATGGGTACTTGGGAGACTTGCAGTAATTTCTGTTCAACTGCCATTTTGCTCAATGCGGGGTAAAGGATTTGGTCTTATGTGCCACAACAATTAATATTCCACCCCGCCCCACACCCACCACTACCACCACAGACTCCATATAGTCAGAATGATGGGCCTCTTGTTTTGTATTTATTTGTTTCTTCTAGTACTCGTAATTTTACAATACTAATGAGAAGTTTCAACAAAGTTATGTATTTGTGTTCAAATCGTGACCTTGGGGTCTAATTTGGCCCCACCCCGAGGGTCACAGTTTTACATAGACTTATATAGGAAACAAATTAAAAAATCTTCTTCTCTGAAACTGCTTGAGCCAGATGTCTAATATTTTGCATTTGCTATAAGCTTATGGTCCTCTACCAAGAGTATTCAAATGGTGACCCTGGTGTCAAATTTGGCCCCGCCCCGGGGGTCACAGTTTTACATAGACTTATATAGGAAAAAAATCAAAAAATCTTCTCTGAAACTGCAAGAGCCAGAGGTTTACTATTTTGAATTTGCTATAAGTTTATGGTTATCCTAAAAGTTTGTTCAAATGGTGACCCTGGGGTCAAATTTGGCCCCGTCCCGGGCGTCACAGTTTTTGTCTCAACTTTTCGAAGAAAAAAAGAGACATAGGTGTTGCTTTTCAGGCGGCGGTGATTGCGCCTTTGTTCCAGTTTGCTGATTTATGATGGAGTTATGGCCTTTTGACATTTTTATTTTAAATTTCTTGTCGGCGCTACTCCTCCTAAACGGCTTGATGGATTTCTACAAAATTTGGCAGGAAGCCTCAGTATGATGTCTTGTTGTGCAAAGCACGGTATATCAATGAAATCTTGGACAAGTTCGAAAAACAGCTACATCTTGTTAGTAATGTCAGAGTTATGATTTGTTGAATAATGCTATATTGTATTTTTCTTTGTTAAAACTGTAGTTACTTCATTTTTTATGTGAACTTTACCATATTTGTTTAGAATGTTAATATAAACACTCCCACCTCCACCCACCTCCACCCACCCATTTTTAGCTCTACTGGCCAATGGCCAGCAGAGCTTATGGGATGGTGTGTTGTCTGTCGTCCGTCGTCTGTCTGTCTGTCTGTCTGTCTGTCTGTCGTCCGTTAACTTTTCTTCAAACGACTTCTCCTCAGAAACCGCTTGGCTAATTTTGACCAAACTTCACTGGATGATCCTTAGATGAATGCTTTTTAGAGTTGTTAAAATTAGGTCTGCGCTACATCCAAGATGGCTGCCATTACCATATATGGTCGAAACCTTAAAAAATCTTCTTCTCCAGAACCGCTAGACAGATTTCAACAGTTTTTCTTTTAAAATGATCGCCAACGCCTAGACTATCAAGTTTGTTCAAATAAAGTCCCCGGGGTCAAAAATGGCCGTGCCTCGGGGGTCCAAAGTTTGTATATTGAGGTTTTGCATGTTTTTCATATAGATATATATGAAAAAACTTTAAAAAATCTTCTTCTCTGAAACCACAAGGCACAGAGCTCTCATGTATTACATGTAGCATCAGCTTATGGTCCTCTACTAAGTTTGTTCAAATGTTGACCCTGGGGTCAAATTTGTCCCCGCCCCGGGGGTCACAGTTTTACATAGACTTATATAGGATTTTTTTTTAAAAAATCTTCTTCTCGGAAACTACAACAGCCAGAGGTTTGATATTTTGCATTTACTATAAGCTTATGGTCCTTTACCAAGTTTGTTCAAATGGTGACCCTCGGGTCACATTTGGCCCCGCCCCAAGGGTCACATGTTTTACATAGACATGTATGGGAAAAACTTAAAAAATCTTCTTCTCTGAAACTGCAAGAGCCAGAGGTTTAATATTTTGCATTTGCTATAAGCTTGTGGTCCTCTATCAAGTTTGTTCAAATGGTGACTCGGGGGTCACATTTGGCCCCACCCCTGGGGTCACAGTTTTACATAGTCTTGTATAGGGAAAAACTGAAAAAAATCTTCTTCTTTGGAACCACATGGCACAGAGCTCTCATGTATTACATGTAGCATCAGCTTATGGTCCTCTACTAAGTTTGTTCAAATGGTGACCCTGGGGTCAAATTTGTCCCCGCCCCGAGGGTCACAGTTTTTCAGACTTATATAGGATTTTTTTTTTAAAAATCTTCTTCTCGGAAACTACAAGAGCCAGAGGTTTGATATTTTATATTTATTATAAGCTTATGGTCCTTTACCAACTTTGTTTAAATGGTGACCCTGGGGTTACATTTGGCCCCGCCCTAAGGGTCACATGTTTTACATAGACATGTATAGGAAAAAAACTTAAAAAAATCTTCTTCTCTGAAACTGCAAGAGCCAGAGGTATAATATTTTGCTGTTGCTATAAGCTTATGGTCCTTTACCAACTTTGTTCATTTTTAGCTCTACTGGCCGAAGGCCAGCAGAGCTTATGAAATGGTGAGTTGTCCGTCGTCCGTCGTCCGTCCGTCCGTCGTCCGTCGTCCGTAGTCTGTCCGTCTGTTTACTTTTGCCTTGTGAACACTCTAGGGCCTTCATTATTAATCGAATCTTTACGAAACTTTGCCAGTTTCTTTATATCAATGAAAGCTCGGACAAGTTCGAAAACCAGTCGGATCGGATAAATTTCACCGGAGTTATGGCCCTTGTTTTGCTGAAAAATGCCATATTAAGCCTTGTGAACACTTTAGCACCTTCATTTATTATTTGATCTTTACCAAACTTGCACAGATTGTTAATATCAATGAATGCTCGGACAAGTTCGAAAACCAGCTTAATCAGATCAGTAAAGCCGTAGTTATGGCCCTTGTTTTTTCTGAAAATTTCTGTTTTCTGCCTTATGAATGCTCTAACACCTTCATTTATTATTTGATCGTTACCAAACTTGCACAGATTGCTAATACCAATGATAGCTTGGACAAGTTCGAAAATCAGCTAAATTGGGTCAGTAACACCAGAGTTACGGCCCTTGTTTTTTCTGAAAAACGCTGTTTTCTGCCTTGTGAACACTCTAGAACATTCATTTATTATTTGATCTTTACCAAACTTGCATAGATTGTTAATATTAATAAAAGCTTGGACAAGTTCGAAAACCAGCTAGATCAGACCATTAGCGGAGTTATTGCCCTTGATTTAGTTAAAAATGCTATATTTTGCCTCATTAAGACGATAGGGCCTTCGACTTTGATCCAATCTTTACCAAACTTTACCAGATTGTTTATATAAATGAAAGCTCGGACATGTTTGAAAACCAGCTAAATCGGACAATTAACAGCGCAGTTATGGCCCTTGATTTAGTTAAAAATGCTATATTTTGACTCGTTAAGACGATAGGGCCTTTATTTTTCATCCGATCTTTACCAAACTTTACCAGATTGTTACTATCAATGAAATCTCAGACACGTTTGTAAACCAGCCAGATCGGACCAGTAACAGCAGAATGTGGCCTTTGATTTAGTTAAAAATGCTATATTTTGCCTCATAAAGACGATAGGGCCTTTGACTTTGATCCAATCTTTACCAAACTTTACCAGATTGTTTATATAAATGAAAGCTCGGACATGTTTGAAAACCAGCTAGATCGGACAATTAACAGCGGAGTTATGGCCCTTGATTTAGTTAAAAATGCTACATTTGACTCGTTAAGACGATAGGGCCTTTATCTTTCATTCGATATTTACCAAACTTTACCAGATTGTTTATATAGATGAAAGGTCGAACAATTTTGAAGACCAGCCAGATCGGACCAGTAACAGCGGAGTTATGGCCCTTGATTTAGTTAAAAATGATATATTTCGCCTCGTTAATTCGATAGGGCCTTCATCTTTCATATGATATTTACAAAATTTAACTGATTGTTTATATCAATGACAGCTCAGGCAGTTTCGAAAACCAGCCAGATCGGACCAGTAACAGATCAGTTGTGGCCCTTGATTTAGTTAAAAATGCTATATTTTGCCTCGTTAAGTTGATAGGGCCTTCATTTTCCATGCGATCTTTAAGAAACTTTACCAGATTGTTAATATCAATGAAAGCTTGGACAAATTCGAAAACCATCCAGTTTGGACCATTTACATCGGAGTCATGGCCCTTGATTTTCGGAAATATGCAATATCTTGGCCTCATTAAGACGAAAGGGCCTTCATTTGGCCGGATTTCATTGAAACTTTGCAGGGATGATCAGTACCAAGCGTAGTTGTACAAAGTCACCATGTTCCAGTTGAATGATTTTGGCGGAGTTAAAGGTTTTAATACACAAACTTTGTTCTGACTAATTCTCCTGAACCCCTGGCTGGATTTAAACGAAGCTTTTTAGGGATGATCATTTCCATGTCTAGTTTTGCAAATCATTGCCATATTCCGGCTGAATGATTTTTTTGGCAGAATTATGGCCCTTTAAAGATTTTAATACACAAACTTTGTCTGATCTACTTCTCCTGAACCCATCGCCAGATTTCAATGAAACTTTGCAGGGATGATCAGCACCAAGCCTAGTTGGGCATGTCATCGTCACGTTCTGGTTTACAGATATTTGGCAGAGTTATGGCCCTTTAAAGGATTTTGATACCACAGTTTTTTCCCGGGCTAGTTCTCCTGAACCACTGGCTGGATATAGACGAAACTTGACAAGATAATCAGTATCAAGCCTAGTTGTGCATATCATCGCCATATTTGGGTTGAATGATTTTGGCGGAATTATAGCCCTTTAAAAGTTTTAATACACAAACTTTGTCCAGATTAGTCTCTTCTGAACTCTTTGCCAAATTTCAGCGAATCTTAACAAGAATGTTCAATACTAAGCGTAGTGGCACCTGTCATTGCCATGTTCTGGTTGAATGATTTTTGAAAGACTTATGGCCCCTTATACATAAACTTTATCTTGAGCCAGTAGAGCGTCCACAGGCCCTCTTGGGCCTCTTTTTTTTTTTTTTATATATATTTTTTTCTTTATTTATTTTTTTTATTTATTTTTTTTTTTTTTTTTTCTTTCTTTTTTTTTTTTTTCCTTTTTTTTTTTTTTCCTTTTTTCCTTTTTTTTTTTCCTTTTTTTTTTTTCCTTTTAATTTTTTTATATTTTTTTTTGATTGTTATTAAGTTGGAAAACTAGCCAGATCGGACCAGTAATGGCGGAGTTATGGCTATATTTTGCCTCTTTAAGACGATAGTCACTTGCTTTATTGATGTCATAAGAGCCATATTAGCCAGTAGAGCGTCCATAGGCCCTCTTGGGCCTCTTGAGCTCTACTGGCCGAAATGGGATGGCGAGTTGTCCGTCGTCCGCCCGTCCTTCGTCCGTCGTCCGTCTGTTAACTTTTGCCTTGTGAACACTCTAGGGCCTTCATTATTAATCAAATCTTTACGAAACTTTGCCAGTGTCTTTATATTAATGAAAGCTCGGACATGTTCGAAAACCAGCCGGATCGGATAAATTTCACCGGAGTTCTGGCCCTTGTTTTGCTGAAATATGCCATATTAAGCCTTGTGACCACTCTAGCACCTTCATTTATTGTTTGATCTTTACCAAACTTGCACATATTGTTAATATCAATGAAAGCTTGGACAAGTTCGAAAATAAGCCAAATCGGATCAGTAACGCCGGAGTTATGGCCCTTGTTTTTTCTGAAAATTGCTATTTTCTGCCTTGTGAACGCTCTAACACCTTCATTTATTATTTGATCGTTACCAAACTTTCACAGATTGTTAATACCAATGATAGCTTGGACAAGTTCGAAAATCAGCCAAATTGGATCAGTAACACCAGAGTTATGGCCCTTGTTTTTTCTGAAAAATGCCATTTTCTGCCTTGTGAACACTCTAGCACATTCATTTATTATTTGATCTCTACCAAACTTCCACAGATTGTTAATATCAATGAAAGCTCAAACAAGTTCGAAAATCAGCCAAATTGTTTAAGTAACACCGGAGTTATGGCCCTTGTTTTTTCTGGAAAATGTTATTTTCTGCCTTGTGAACACTAGGGCCTTCAATATTTAATCGGACCTTTACTTAACTTTGCCAGTGTCTTTATATCAATGAAAGCTCGGACAAGTTCGAAAACCGACAAGATCGAAATAATTTCACCAGAGTTATGGCCCTTGTCTTGCTGAAAAATGCCATATTAAGCCTTGTGAACACTCTAGCACCTTCAATTATTATTTGATCTTTACCAAATTGCACAGATTGTTAATATCAATGAAAGCTCGGACAAGTTTGAAAACCAGCTAGATCGGACCATTAACAGCGGAGTTATTGCCCTTGATTTAGTTAAAAATGCTATATATGATAGGGCCTTCATCTTTCATCCAATCTTTTTAAAACTTTACCAGATTGTTTATATAAATGAAAGATCTGACAAGTTCGAACACCAGCTAGATCGGACCATTAACAGCGGAGTTATGGCCCTTGATTTATTTAAAAATGCTATATTTTGACTCGTTAAGACGATAGGGCCATTATCTTTCGAACGATCTTTACCAAACTTTACCAGATTGTTTATATAAATGAAAGCTCGAACAGTTTTGAAGACCAGCCAGATCTGACTAGTAACAGTGGAGTAATGGCCCTTGATTTAGTTAAAAATGCTATATTTTGCCTCGTTAATTCGATAGGGCCTTCATTTTTCATCTGATCTTTACAAAACTTTATCTTTCGATCGATCTTTACCAAACTTTACCAGATTGTTTATATCAATGACAGCTCAGACAATTTCGAAAACCAGCCAGATCAGACAAGTAACAGATGAGTTATGGCCCTTGATTTAGTTAAAAATGCTATATTTTGCTAGTTAAGTTGATAGGGCCTTCATTTTTCATGCGATCTTTATGAAACTTTACTAGATTGTTAATATCAATTAAAGCTCGGTCAAGTTCGAAAACCAGCCAGATTGGACCAGTAACAGTGGAGTTATAGCCCTTGATTTAGTTAAAATTCTATATTTTGCCTTGTTAAGACGATAGGGCCTTCATTTTTCATCCGATCTTTAAGAAACTTTATCAGATTGTTAATATCAATGAAAGCTTGGACAAATTCGAAAACCATCCAGATAGGACCATTTACATCGGAGTCATGGCCCTTGATTTTCTGAAATATACTATATCTTGGCCTCATTAAGACGAAAGGGCCTTCATTTGGCCGGATTTCATTGAAACTTTGCAGGGATGATCAGTACCAAGCCTAGTTGTACATAGTCACCGTGTTCCAGTTGAATGATTTTGGCGGAGTTATAGCCCTTTAAAGGTTTTAATACACAAACCTTGTTCTGACTAGTTCTCTTGAACCCCTGGCCGGATTTAAATGAAGCTTTTTAGGGATGATCAATTCCATGTCTAGTTGTGCAAATCATTGCCGTATTCCAGTTGAATGATTTTTTTGGCAGAATTATGGCCCTTTAAAGGTTTTAATACACAAACTTTGTCTGATCTACTTCTCCTGAACCCCTCGCCAGATTTCAATGAAACTTTGCAGGGATGATCAGCACCAAGCCTAGTTGTGCATGTCATCGTCACGTTCCGGTTTACAGATATTTGACAGAGTTATGGCCCTTTAAAGAATTTTGATACCACAATTTTTTTCCGGGCTAGTTCTCCTGAACCCCTGGTTGGATATAGACGAAACTTGACAAGGATGATCAGTATCAAGCCTAGTTGTGCATATCATCGCCATATTTCGGTTGAATGATTTTTGGCAGAGTTGTGACCTTTTAAATGTTTTAATACACAAACTTTGTCCAGAGTAGTCTCTTCTGAACTCTTTGCCAGATTTCAGCGAATCTTGGTGAGAATGATCAGTACTAAGCGTAGTTGCACCTGTCATTGCCATGTTCTGGTTGAATGATTTTTGAAAGACTTGTGGCCCCTTATGCATAAACTTTATCTTGAGCCAGTAGAGCGTCCACAGGCCCTCTTGGGCCTCTTGTTATGAAATTTCATTCATAGCAGAAAGTGGGACAAATTAAAAAATACCCATGCCAGACTAGACACAGCAGACTTACTGCCCATGATTACCAGGTGAGCGATCTAATACCATCCTATCCCTGTTGTTTTTTGTGATGTTTTATAAGAAGTCCTGGGGCTGGCGTGGCGCAGTCGGTAGCGCGGCGGATTTGTAACCGGTGGCCCCGGGTTCAATCCTCCGTGGTGCCACTGAGTCCGGTCGGTGTGTTCTTGGGCAAGACACTTTACCTTAGCCTCGTCCATCGAATGGGGACGTAAACCGGGCGGTCCCGTGTATCGGTCTATCCTCCGAGCACGTTAAAGAACCATAGGAATCTATTCGATAATAAGAGTAGGGCAGGTTCCCGGATTCCTATGTATCCTTCCCCTCTCTCTGGGGCGGCTCTAAATAACCTATACTGTGTTGATGAGCCGTTAAACAACATTCAATTCAATTCAATTAAAAGAAGTCCTGATGGAATTTTATGTCGACTACCCTTGATATAAGAGCCGTTTTAGCAAGTAGAGCGTCAACAGGCCATCTTCGGCCTCTTGTTTTCAATAGAATGGAATTAGCTTTTAAACAAATGCACTTAAATGTCATCTCAGCAAACTGCAAACTCCATTGTTTTTAGTAACTAAAATGTTTACAAACTTCCATTTAAGCATCATTGACCTTTTTATTTTTAAGTCCAGTCCCCGTTAGGCGAGACATGTGAATCCGCGGACTTCTTGTACATATATATAGTAAAATAAAATCAAAAAATCTCTGAAACTACAGGAGCCAGAGGTTTAATATTTTGCATTTACTATGAGTTTATGGTCCTTTACCAAGTTTATTAAATGGTGAACCTGGGGTCACATTTGGCTCTGCCCCAGGGGTCACATGTTTTACATAGACTTGTGTAGGGAAAAACTTAAAAAATCTTCTTCTCTGAAATCACAAGGCACACAGCTCTCATATATTACATGTAGCCCTGGGGTCACATTTGGCCATGCCCCAGAGGTTACACTCTAGCACCTTCATTTTGTATTTGATCTTTACCGTCTTTATATCAATGTTGTTAAACAACAGAGGCCACATTTCTTGAACAATCTTAACCAAACTTGCACAGATTGTATATGACCATAAGATTCCGAAGAAGTTCGATAATGGGCCACTTTGGTTTAAGCTAGAACGTAAGCTTGTATCTCAGAAAATACTTCTCATAATGGATTAAATCTTCTCACATCATTAGGCAACATCATACAGCCAGGTTCTATAACTCATGCTTTAATTTAACAAAACTGGCCTCTTTTATACTTTTTTTACAAGATTTGTTTAACAAGTGCAATAATTCTGTTCTACAATTAAGCCTAATTATGCCCTTCAACATTGTTTCCCAATAATTAAACAAGGTGCTTCTTGTGATGCTTCGTGTTTGTGTTTAGTTCAGCATAAACTAATGTTGATAAACTGACAAAACTGACAAAACTGGAACATCAGCCATGTTTTATGCTATTTCATACACTATTGCTACCATGCGTTTGTCATATATATATATATATATATTTATTTGATATATATATATATTTGCTTAAGATTTTCATGGCATTGAATAATCCTGAAATTTGAGTTTTAGTGTTTAGCTGATTAATCTCAAATTACAATTTTAATAAATGTGCAGATGTTGATCATTGCTGATTGATACAGAACCTTCTCTGTAAATAATGTTTTAATTTATTAATTCTTGTATTTTAACAACTCTTCTTTTGAAAGACCGAAGTAATATTGATATTTGCTAAATGGTATTTTTAACAAAAAATGTCTGCAACTGTCATCCCTGCACTTTTTCCCAAAAAGTAGGGGATATTGTTATCCCATGCATCTGTCTTGTCTGTCCATTCATGCATCCATGCATCCATCTGTGTTAATTGACACTCCTCCTACACTGTTACAGGTACAAACTAAACTGTGGTATATGATTGGAAAATATGTGCAGATGTGCAATGGAATTAAAATTCCACGTCACCTGGGGTCGGTGCCAGTGGCATGGGGCTGTTTTTAGCTCTACTGATCAGAGATCAGCAGAGCTTATGCCGTGGTGCGGCGTCCGTCGTCCGTCTGTCCGTAAACTTTTATTTGTAGCGACAACTCCTCTGAAACTACTGGATGGATATTCATGAAACTTTACAGAAATGTTGCCCGTAAAGTCTAGTTGATCCTAGCAAAAATTCATGTTGATGTGAAATCCAAGATGGCTGCCAAAGCTAAAAATAGAGTTTTAAAATACAAGTTTGTAGCGACTACTTCTTGAAAACTATAAGTGATATTGATATGGGACTCTTTCTAAAATGATCAGCATGACATGATGTTGATCCTTTTCAAAAATCGTTTTGATTCAACGTTAAACATGGCTGCCAGTGGCCATCTTGGTTTACATAGAGTTATATAGTAAAAAAATGTAGCGACTACTCCTCTGAAACTACTTGGCGGATTGTCATGAAACTTTACAGGAATGTTGCTCTTGATGTCTTATTGATCCTAGAAAAATTTCAGGTCGGCCGAAAATTCAAGATGGCCGTCACAGCTAAAAATAGATTTTTAAAAAACAAGTTTGTAGCGACTACTTCTTGAAAACTATAAGTGATATTGATATGGGACTTTTTCTAAAATGCTCAGCATGACATGATGTTGATCCTTGTGGAAAATTATTTTGATTCGACGTTAAACATGGCTGCCAGTGGCCATCTTTGGTTACATAGATTTATATATTAAAAACTTGTAGCGACTACTCCTCTGAAACTACTTGACGGATGTTCATGAAACTTCACAGGAATGTTGCTCTTGATGTCTAGTTGATCCTAGAAAAATTTCAGGTCGGCCGGAAATTCAAGATGGCCGCCACAGCTAAAAATAGATTTAAAATAAATAAGTTTGTAGCGACTACTTCTTCAAAACAATAAGAGATATTGATATGGAACTTTTTCTAAAATGATAAGTATGACATGATGTTGGTCCTTGTCGAAAATCGTTTTGATTTGACGTTAAACATGGCTGCAGCGGCCATCTTTGTTTACATACAGTTATATAATGAAAGCTTGTAGCGACTACTCCTCTGAAACTACTTGACGGATGTTCATGAAACTTCACAGGAATGTTGCTCTTGATGTCTAGTTGATCCTAGAAAAATTTCAGGTCGGCCGGAAATTCAAGATGGCCGCCACAGCTAAAAATAGATTTAAAATAAATAAGTTTGTAGCGACTACTTCTTTAAAACAATAAGAGATATTGATATGGAACTTTTTCTAAAATGATAAGTATGACATGATGTTGGTCCTTGTCGAAAATCGTTTTGATTTGACGTTAAACATGGCTGCAGCGGCCATCTTTGTTTACATAGAGTTATATAATGAAAGCTTGTAGCGACTACTTCTCTAAAACTACTTGACGGATTTTCATGTAACTTCACAGGAATGTTGCTCCTAATGTCTAATTGATCCTAGCAAAATTTCAGGTCGGCCGGAAATTCAAGATGGCCGCCATGGTTAAAAATAGATTTTCAGAAAACAAGTCTGTAGCGACTACTACCTGAAATCAAAATCAATCAGTAGAACTTCAAGGTCATTGACCTCTTGTTTAAAGAAAAAGCACAATGCTAAACTGTAGGAGTGTGAAATGTATACATGTATTGTTGGTACCTTAAGGATCAATACATATGTTACAGGATTTTGTTTGGGGTTATTAATATCAAAATGTTCTACTTGTGTCTATATTCTGATGTTTGAGTTTATTTACATTTAAAATACAATTACTCTTACATGCTTAATATAGGAGTATGAAATTTTGTAAGTATTATCACTGCCTGGAAATTTCCAAATAGGGTCATGTTGCATATCAAATTGAATGCCATTGCAACGGGAGTGCACTGATGCAAAAAAGTAGGACCTTGGATAGAGGGGTCAAAATGTAGAACTGGGTCTATATCTGATGTTTGTTTTATCCTGTTTTTAGCTCTACAGGCCAAAGGCCAGGAGGGCTTATGCGATCACTTTTCGTCCGTCGTCTGTCTGTCTGTTCGTCTGTCTGTCCGTCCGTCTGTTAGCAATTTTATAAAATCGACATCTCTGAAACCGCTTGAAGGATTTTGATGAAACTTCATCACAATGTTACTTGGGAGGGCCCCTCTCAGATTTATGTTTTTCACAGCCGCCAGTCATCCAAGATGGCCACCATGGCTAAAACTAGGTCAAATTTAAGATATTTCAAACGACATCTCCGAAACCACTTATTCCATGCTACTGAAATATCATATACATGTTCCTTGGGTTGACCTCTATCAAGTTTGTGTTTTTCGTTATCGTCAAATAATAAAAATGGCCGCCACGGCGACCCAAAGTTTACATAGAGTTATATAGGAAAAGGTTAAAAATGACATCTTCTCTGAAACCGCCTGAAAGATTTTGATGAAACTTAAGCACAATGATATTAGGGATAGTCCCTCTCAGATTTATGTTTTTCGCAGTCGCCAGTCATCCAAGATGGCCGCCATGGCTAAAACTAGGTCAAATTTAAGGAAATTTTAAACGACATCTCCTCCGAAACCACTTATTCCATTCTTGTGAAATATCATATACATGTTCCTTGGATTGGCCTCTATCAAATTTGTGTTTTTCGTTATTGTCGAATAATCAAAATGGCCGCCACGATAACCCAAATTTATATATAGGAAAACGTTAAAAATGACATCTTCTCTGGAACTGCTTGAAGGATTTTGATGAAACTTAATCACAATGATCTTTAGGTTAGTCCTTCTCAGATTTGGGGTCTCCAGTCATCCATGATGGCCACCATGGCTAAACTTAGGTCAAATTTAAGGACATTTATCAAACGACATATTACCATTTATTCCATTCTAGTTAAATATCATATGCTTGTTCCTGTTGTTGGCCTCTATTAATTTTGTGTTTTTCGTTGTCGTCAAATATTCAAAATGGCAGCCACGATAACCCAAAGTTTACATAGAGTTATATATAGGAGACATGTTTCTTGGGTTGGCCTCTATCATGTTTATGTTTTTGAATCCCATCATACAAGTAGAGCATCTACAGGCCCTCTTGGGCCTCTTGTTTGTTTTCAATACAGACTTTAAACATCAACTCACATTGTAAAGACTGGCTAAAGTGTGAATACGAGGGGGGTTCAATATATTCTGTCACTGGTATTCGGAACTAACAGATACTGGAAATATAAAAAAACTTCTTATTACAATCCTTCAAAGTATTCTCCCTGAACAGATACACACTTTTGGAGTCGCGCTATCCATGACGTAAACGCAGCAAAGTAGTCTCCCCTTGGTATACTGTTGAGACACTGAAATATTCCGGCACCAAGGGCACTTCTGGAAGCATAGCGTCTACCAGAGAGGTTTCTTTAGCAAAGGGAATAGGAAAAAGTCACAGGGACTAAAGCCGGGAGAATAAGGTGTGTGTTCAAGCTGTACCACTTTATCTTGCTCCAAGAAAGACTGCACAATTTTAGCTTTGTGAGCTAAGGCATTGTCATGAGTCAGCTGGATGCCATTTAAAACTTGAGTGTTTTTTCTTGTAATTATTTTTGACTGATTTGAGAACTTTGTCCTTGTAAAATTTGGCCGTGATGGTTTTTCTCTGTTTGCATTGAATTAGTACCACAGGGCCACTGTAATTAAAGAAAATTGCATACAAAACCTTTTTAGCGCTTTTTGTTTGTTTTGAAATAACCGGTCTTGCCTGATTTTTACCCAACCATTGTTTATTGTTTATCTGCCGCTGGGGCTCAAAATAGTACAAACACGTTTCAACTCCAGTGAGCAACTCGGAAATTTTTCTAGGATGACAATTTTCATATTTTTTAAGAAGATTTTTAGCACATTTTAAGCGTTTGGCCTTTTGTTCAATTGACAGCAAATGAGGGACCCACCTAGCACAAAGCTTCTTTAATTTCAAACAGTTGGTCAAAATGTGATGAGTTGTACCTTCTGAGATGCCAATACTATTAGCTGTCTTAGAAACTGTATACCGCCCATCATCATCTACCATGGCCTTCACAGCATCAATGTTCTCCTTTGTAGCTGCAACAACAGACCTGCCAGGACGGTTACGGTCTTTAATGCTAAGTTTACCCCCTTTAAATGTCAGCCCAACGAAAAACCGTTCTCATTGTCATGGCAGAACTGTCATGTACACTGCACAGTTCAGCATAAATCTCTTGTGCAAGTACTTTTAAAGCAACCCTGGCTTTAATGTAAGCCCTAATTTCAAATTTTCTTCACTTTTCATGATAGCATTGAAATATAGCCACTATACATGAGTGCGCATAATTCAACAATGGATATCTCCGTCAATTGTTATCGGATTAAACCGCTATTTTGCATGTACATAGTGAAATCGCCTTCAAATGTACGAGTTTTCAGTGCGGTAATATAAGGCGGTTTCTACGGAAGCGCATTAGTGACAGAATATATTGAATGCCCCTCGTACATGCTATTATTTAAAAAGTGTGGGGATATGCAATGGCGCGCCATTAACTTGCTCCAGTTACACTATGTTTATGGAGAAAAAAATATTTTCAACACTTCATCAATAATATCAAGCAAGTTAAGAAATCAAAAGGTTACATAGAGACATACTAAATATGGATAATTTACATCATTGTCATGATCCTGGTATTACTTTTTAGTGTTACAGAAGAAGACCCCTAATGCGGCAGCATGTTTTGTGCAATGGTATAGAGTTGGTTGTCCTGTGTGAAGATTGTGTCCAAATGGTGTCCAAATGTTGCTGCCAGATAGAGATAAAAAGGTAATAAAATGTTTAAGGCTCGTCTTAATAGTGTAGTTCTGTTGTTCAAGTCGAACTTAGCCCCCTTTTAGTATTGTTCTTATTCAAGTTGAATTTGGCCTCATTGTTCCTGTTGTTGCTGTTGAAATTAATTTGGCCCATATCTTGTAGTTGTTGTTTTATCGCATTGGTTTGTGCTGTCTGTCGTCTGTCTGTTGTCTGTATGTCACAAACTTTGTCCGGACGAAACTTTGAAGGATGATCACTACCAAGCCTACTTATGCATATCGTCGCCGGTTTCCGGTTGAGTGATTTTTGGCGGAATTATGGTCCATTAAAGGTTTTAATACACAAACTTTGTCTGGACTAGTTCTCCTTAACCCCTGGCCGGATTTCAACGAAACTTTGCAACATCATTGTTCTTCATTTTAACTTAGGTCATATTTTTGTAGTTCCAGTCATATTGACTTGACTGTTGTTTTGTTGTTGATTCAGTATTTGGCTTGGGTCCTGTTGTTGTTGCGTTTAAATGTTGTTCAAGTCAAATTTTGCAACATCGTTGTTCTTCAATTTAAATTTGGTTCTGTTGTTGTTTTTCCAGTCATATTGACTTCACTGTTGCTTTGTTGCTGTCATTGTTGATTTAGTATTTTGCTTGGGTGTTGTTTTGTTTGATTATATGTTAGTCCTGTTGTTGTTCCTAACATATTGACTTCACTGTTGTTTTATTGTTGTCATTGTTAATTCCCTATTCAGCTTGGGTGTTGCTGTTGTTTGATTGTATGTTGATCCTGTTGTTGTTGTTGTTCTGATCATATTGAGTTCACTTTTGTTTTGTTGGTGTCATTGTTGATTCAGTGTTTGGCTTGGGTGTTTCTTTTGTTTGATTATATGTTGGTTCTGTTGTTGTTTTTACAGTCATTTCGACTTCTTTGTTGCTTTGTTGTTGTTGTCATTGTTGATTTAATATTTTGCTTGGGTGTTGTTTTGTTTGATTATATGTTGGTCCTGTTGTTATCACCTCCTCCCACCCCCACTCCCGCAAAGGGGGTGGTAAGGTATACTGGAATCACCTTGTCCGTCTGTCCGTAGACGCAATCCTTGTCCAGGCTATTTCTCTAAAACTCCTTGTTAGATTTTAGCGAAACTTGCTAGGAAGAGTATCAATATCAAGTGGAGATGTGCATACTATCATGACGTTCCGGTTCAATAACTTTCCACTGAGTCATGGCCCTTTGTAGTTCTAATATCTGTCCGTAGACGCAATTCTTGTCTGGACTATTTCTCAATAACTCCTTATAATTTCGCGAAACTTGCTGGGAAGTATCAATATCGAGTGGTCATGCGCATATTATCATGACATCCCGGTTTGATAATTTTCCACAGAGTTATGGCCCTTCGTATTTCTAATCTCTCTCTCTATATATATATATATATAATACAAAATCCTTGTCCGGGCTATTTCTCTAAAACTCCTTGTTAGAATTTAGCGAAACTTGCTAGGAAGTATCAATATCAAGTGGAGATGTGCATACATTCATGTCGTTCCGGTTCAATAATTTTCCACAGAGTTGTGGCCTTTTGTATTTCTAATGCATTTCATACTTGGTAGTCAAATAGAAAATTCTTGTCCGGGCTATTTCTGTAAAACCCCATGTTATAATTTCGTGAAACTTGCTACAAAGCATCAATATTTTTCCACTGAGTTGTGGCCCTTTGTATTTCTACTATATATATACAGTCGAACCTCGATAATTCGAAGTCAGCGGGACCATAGGGATATGTTCGAGCTATCGGTGGCTTCGAGGCATCGAGGTTACGATAAAAACCAAAATATCTATCCGAATTTGTGTACCACCCGATATAGTGTTACTTGTGTACGTGATCTATTGTTCTCGGTATGTTTTTTATGTTCATGCATGTTTGTTTAAACCTCATAACGGATATATAACATGTAATTGTTACACTGAAAATACAAGAAAAACTGCAATAATGTGTTTGTTTTATCATTTATTTAAAGAAATATCACAATAATAGATTTTAACATACATTCCGGAAGTCCGAATAATGAGAACAAGGTAAGACTGGTTTCGGTACATACAATTGAATAGAATAGACAATAGCGTAGCACATAATTCACTGTTGAAATATCTTACTAAACATACGTTTTTGTTTATATAGTTCTTTTATTTAAAAAAAGAGCTATCCCCCCATTACTGGGTCCTTCACTAGATCGCTCGGCCTGTAGTAGATCATATGCGATTGACATTTTGAATTTAATATGAAAAACGTTTCCTTATATACACATGTAGCCGTTAAATTTCTAATCAGTAATCACTCGCGAAATGCTCTTCTCTAATTAAAACGTGAACACACTTTTTTTTATCTTAATTATTGTTTTATTTTTATTAAACCAATCAACAAATGTAATTTAATTAGAAAATCAAAAGTGTTTATCCTAATTAACAGTAAACGAAGTTCAATAAACATACTCGGGAATTGCTCTTATCTAATTAAAAAGTGAACACACTTTATTTTAATTATTGTTTTATTTTTATTAAAACCAATCAACATACATTATTTAATTAGAAAATCAACCGTGTTTTAACAGTAAACGAAGTTCACTAAATATAAATTGTATCTGTCTATTATCGCTTTTCAATCATAAATGTTCGCACCTTTAACAACCAACTTTATCTGTTTTCGCACTATGATCGAACTTGCTACAAACAAATGCAAACGCGTCGATTACAATTAATATGGCCGACGTCGTATGGCGACGGATCATCACCTTCGATTAAGCGAGGTTTAAATTCACACAAAAATGGATCTTCGTCCGTAAAAAGTATTCGAGCGAGCCGGGGTATTCGAGAAATAATAATCGAATAATCGAGGTTAAATTACATTGAATTATATAGGAGTTGTGTCGGGACCGGAAAATGTGTTCGAATTACCGATGGTATTCGAATTACCGGTGTTCGAGCTATCGAGGTTCGACTGTATATATATATATATAATACAAAATACGTGTACAGGCTATTTCTCTAAAACTCCTTGTTAGAATTTATTAAAATTTGCTAGGAAGTATCAATATCAAGTGGAGATGTGCATACTGTCATGATGTTCTGGTTCAATAATTTTCCACTGAGTTATGGCCCTTTTTATTTTTAATGCATGTCATACTTTGTAGTCAAATAGAAAATTCTTGTTCGGGCTATTTCTCTATAACTCCATGTTATAAAGCATCAATATCAAGTGCAGATGCGCATATTGTCGTGACATTCCGATTCAATAATTTTCCACTCAGTTATGGCCCTTTGTATTTTTTAATGCATTTTATACTTGGTAGTCAAATAGAAAATTCTTGTTCGGGCTTTTTCTCTATAATATATGTCTATGTATCTTATAGGAACAATGACTTGTATGTTTACCCACCGCACAACAAGTTGCCAGCGGGGAGTATTTGTCCGCCTCGGTGACAGTTATAGTTGTTCCTGTCATATCGACTTCACTGTTATTTTGTTGTCATGTTGATTCCCTATTCAGCTTGGGTGTTGCTGTTGTTTGATTATATGTTGATCGTGTTGTGGTTGTTGTTCTGGTCATATTGAGTTCACTGTTGTTTTGTTGATGTCTTTGTTGATTCAGTGTTTGGCTTGGGTGTTTCTTTTGTTTGATTATATGTTGGTCCTGTTGTTTTTGTTTCAGTCATATGACTTCACTGTTGTTTTGTTGGTGTCATTGTTATACTCCCAGCAAAGTGGGGGGTATACTGGAATCACCTTGTCTATCCGTCCGTCCGTGCGTCTCTCCATAGACGTAATACTTGTCCGGGCTATTTCTCAATAACTCCATCTTAGAATTTCGCGAAACTTGCTAGGAAGTATCAATATTAAGTGGACATGCGCATACTGTCATGACGTTTCGGTTGAATAATTTTCCACTGAGTTATGGCCCTTTGCAATTCTTGTACGGACTATTTCTCAATAACTCCTTCTTAGAATTTCACGAAACTTGCTAGGAAGTATCAATATCGAGTGGACATGCACATGTTATCATGACGTTCCGGTGCGATAATTTCCCACTGAGTTATGGCCCTTTGTATTTCTAATATATATATTATTAACTATATTAGCCTTGTTTTACTAGAAACTCTACACACAATACGACGCAAACTCAGCCAATATGAACCGGAACTCGGCCAGTATGAACCGGAACTCGGCCAATATGAAAAAAACAAGGCCAATATGAAGAAACTCACCAATACGAGATTTAAGTGACGTCATTCACGTTAAGTAACGTCATTCGCGCTCGCTTTTTAACATATAAATGAAATTAACGCATCTATAAATACACGCAAATTATGTGAAAATTATACTGTAGTGGAAGTTAATTAATACAACTCATTAATTAAGTGGTTTCATATTGGCCCAGTTATTGGTCCAAGGACTGTCATATTGGCCCAAGGCCGAATGCCGCGGGCCAATATGACAGTCTGAGGACCAGTAACTCCGACATGTTAATTAATAACATCATAATATATATATATACGAAATCATTGTCCGGGCTATTTCTCTATAACTCCTTGTTAGAATTTAGCGAAACTTGCTAGGAAGTATCAGTATCAAGTGGAGATGTGCATACTGTCATGACGTTCCGGTTCAATAATTTTCCACTAAGTTATGGCCCTTTGTAGTTATGATATCTGTCTGTAGACGCAATTCTTGTCCGGACTATTTCTGAATAACTCCTTTTTATAATTTCGCGAAACTTGCTAGGAAGTATCAATATCTAAATTCTAATATATATATAAAATACAAAATCCTTGTCTGGGCTATTTCTCTAAAACTCCTTGTTAGAATTTAGCGAAACTTGCTAGGAAGTATCAATATCAAGTGCAGATGTGCATACTGTCATGACGTTCTGGTTCAATAATTTTCCACTGAGTTATGGTTCTTTGTATTTTTAATGCAATTCATACTTGGTAGTGCAATAGAAAGTTATTGTCCGCGCTGTTTCTCTAAATCTCCTTCTTAGAATGTATTTAAACTTGCTAGGAAGTATCAATATCAAGTGGAGATGTACATACTTTCATGACGTTCCGGTTCAATAATTTTCCTCTAAGTTATGGCCCTTTGTATTTTTAATGCATTTCATACTTGGTAGTCAAATAGAAAATTCTTGTCCGGGCTTTTTCTCTACAACTCCATATAATTTCGTGGAACTTGCTACAAAGCATCAGTATCAAGGGGAGATTCGCATATTATCGTGATGTTCCGGTTGGATAATTTTCCGCTCAGTTATGGACTTTTGTATTTTTAATGCATTTCATACTTGGTAGTCAAAATAGAAAATTCTTGTCCGGGCTTTTTCTCTATAACATATGTCTATGTATCTTATAGGAACAAAGTCTTGTATGGTAACACACCTCGCAACAAGTTGCCAGCGGGGGTTCTAGTTTGATTATATGTTGGTCCTGTTATTGTTCCAGCCTTATCGACTTCACTGTTGTTTTGTTTTGTCAATGTTGATTCAGTATTTGGCTTGGAGGTTGCTGTTGTTGGATTATATGTTGATCCTGTTGTTGTTGTTTTAGTCATATCGACTTCACTGTTGTTTTGTTGTTGTCATTGTTGATTCAGTATTCGCTTGGGTGTTGTTGTTGTTGTGTGATTATATGTTGATCCTGTTGTTGTTGTTTTAGTCATATTGACTGCACTGTTGTTTTGTTGTTGTCATTGTTGATTCAGTGTTGGCTTGGGTGTTGTTGTTGTGTGATTATATGTTGATCCTGTTGTTGTTGTTTTAGTCATATCGACTTCACTGTTGTTAGATCACCTGAGCCGAAGGCTCAAGGTGAGCTATTGGGATCACTCTGCGTCCGTCGTCCGTCGTTCGTCCGTCCGTCGTCGTCGTTAACTTTTCTTCAAACGACTTCTTCTCAGAAACCGCTTGGCTAATTTTGCCCAAACTTCACATGGATGATCCTTAGATGAATGCTTTTTAGATTTGTAAAAATTAGGTCAGCACGACATCCAAGATGGCCGCCATTACTATATATAGTCGAAACCTTAAAAAATCTTCTTCTCCAGAACAGCTGGAGAGATTTCAACAGTTTTTCTATTAAAATGATCGCCAACGCCTAGACTGTCAAGTTTGTTCAAATGAAGTCCCCGGGGTCAAAAATGACTGTGCCCCGGGGATCCAAAGTTTGTATATTGAGATTTTGCATGTTTTTCATATAGACATATAGGAAAATACTTTAAAAAATCTTCTTCTCTGAAACCAAAAGGCAAAGAGCTCTCATGTATTACATGTAGCATCAGTTTATGGTCCTCTACTATGTTTGTTCAATTTGTCCCCGCCCCGGAGGTCACAGTTTTACATAGACTTATATAGGGAAAAAAAATAAAAATCTTCTTCTCTGAAACTGCAGGAGCCAGAGGTTTAATATTTTGCATTTGCTATAAGCTTATGGTCCTCTACCAAGTTTGTTCAAATGGTGACCCGGGGGTCACAATTTTACATAGGCTTGTATAGGGAAAAACTGAAAAAAACCTTCTTCTCTGGAACCACATGGCACGGAACTCTCATGTATTACATGTAGCTTATGGTCCTCTACTTAGTTTGTTCAAATGGTGACCCTGGGGTCAAATTTGTTCCCGCCCCGGGGGTCACAGTTTTACATAGACTTATATAGGAAAACAATTTAAAAAATCTTCTTGAAAACTAAAAGAGCCAGAGGTTTGATATTTTGCATTTACTATAAGCTTATGGTCCTTTACCAAGTTTGTTCAAATGGTGACCCTCGGGTCACATTTGGCCCCACCCCAATCTTAACCAAACTTGCTCAGATTGTATATGACCATAAGATTTCGAAGAAGTTCGATAATGTGCCAGTACTCAGGTGATCGCTTTAGGGCCATCTTGGCCCTCTTGTTTTGTTGTTGTCATTGTTGATTTAATATTTGTCTTGGGTGTTGCTGTTGTTTGATTATATGTTGGTCCTGTTGTTGTTCCAGCCATATCGACTTCACTGTTGTTTTGTTGTTGTCATTGTTGATTCAATATTTGGCTTGGGTGTTGTTTTTGTGTGATTATATGTTGATGCTGTTGTTGTTGTCGTTTTAGTCATATCGACTTCACTTTTTTTTTTATCTCGCCTTTTCGAAGAAGAAAAGAGACATAGGTGTTGCTTTTCCGGCGGTGGCATCATAATGCAGGTCAGTTTCTCACAAACTGTATACACTAGACCTTTCAAACTTTGCTTATAGTTGTATCTTGAGTGGTACATCGCAACGTGACAAAGCAAATGTGGAAATGACCTTGACCCTCCAAGCAAAGGGCAGATAACTTAATAATTTTACCTTCAACTTTTGAGTTGAGGTCAATTTTTCACAAACTATATACACTACGCCTTTCAAACTTTGTTTATAGTTGTATCTTGAGTGGTACATTGCAACGTGACAAAGCAAATGTGGATGTGACCTTCACCATCCAAGCAAAGAGCAGATAACTTTAATTGTTACATTTACATCATTTTCTCATGAACTATAATTATACACTAGATTTTTTAAATCTAATTTATAGCTTAATCTTTGGAAGAATTTTATTATTTATTTTGACATTCTTGTGTCTGGGCTACTGTATCTTTTTGGATGCATGGATTTCATCTATGACCTTGACCTACTTTTTGGAGCTGATGATTTTTAGCTCTACTGGCCAAGGGCCTTCATTTTTCATCCGATCTTTACCAAACTTTAACAGACTGTTAATATCAATTAAAGCTTGGACAAGTTCGAAAACCAGCCTGATCTGACCATAGGGGTCCGGCTCATGTGCTTTGTCGCTAAATACCAGTTGAAATCGAACAAAACTGTTCTACATGAGTTGGGAAGACATCTGAGTCCAGCAGCCATATCATAGAATAGAACATCATACAAGGGTAATCACTTAGCATACACGTCATTCTCACTAATTTCAGTCTATGCTGAATATTGTTTTAATTAAAAGCGCACATCCTTTAACTCTACATGCCTCCTATACCCAAGTGTTCAAGGTGTCCAAAATTGGTATATATTTTAATATCGCTCAATACAGTACCGAGAAATCGACATCGAAACGTTGAAAAACTGGTCCAAATATTTAGTCGGAAGACCCCGTGCCTAAACACTGTCACTCTGTAAACAACAACACTAACGGCAGTTGCGTACGAAACTAGACCACCGATCATTTAGTAGTCACCGGAGATAATGAATGCTAATAGTTTTTCTTACCAGTTAATTCAATGGAAGCTACATTTTCTCTTCTATTTACAACCGTCAAATTGTGTTTCAATCGGCAGCCATATTTTACAAGGTGAAGGCCGTTTTTGTAAACCTGCCCGCGAAATTGGTTCCCGTTTTTCTGGATTTTTCAGGTTTTAAAACGTGTTACCAGTGATTTTAGACGTATTGCGGGAAAGAGTGTGAATACAAAATGGTTGCATTAAATACAGAGCAACGTTTTGCACTGAAAATGGCCTTAGATGGCCATAACTTCATTGTTTTGGGATCGGCGGGCACAGGAAAGTCGACAGTTGTTTCAGCTATTGTAGAACATCTGAGATCCCGCGGAAAAAAGGTAGCACTTTCGTGCTCAACGGGTATTGCGTGCCTTGTATATGACCAACGGTTTGAGGTAACTATTTTTTATATTTAGGTGCTTTGTCACCCTAGAAGCACGTTAATAAACACACACACACACACACATATATATATACTGGATCCCCCCCCCCCCCCCCTAAAATATCCCCATTTGACAAAATAAATTCTCCAACACAAAAAAAAAGTGCCTTGAATGAGGGAAATTGATTAGTTTTCTGGAATAGCCATGTTCAGCGAGTGGAGTTAAATTTGAGATCTACAGTTCCATAATAAGGCCAGTCACTGAAGGTGAAGACAAGAATGACCAGTTCCAAGCAGACAAATTGACAGACTATATCATGTAGAATATTGCAATTTTTATCACTATCAAATATGTGATTTTACAAGACCAGTTTTGATAAGAGCATGTGCAGAACATCAATCTAATATAAATAGGAAGACTTCATAACTGCACAGGGGGGGGGGGGGGGGGGGGGGGGGGGTTGTTCCATGGCCGAGTGGTTAACGTCTCTGACTTGAAATCACTTGCCCCTCACTGCTGCAGGTTCAATCCCTCAGGGGCCTAGGAATCCTTATGTGAGGAAGCTATCCAGCTGGCTTGCGGAACGTCGGTGGTTCTACCTAGGTGCCCGCCGGTGCACGAACATTTCCCGGAGGGACACCTGGGGTCTTCCTCCACCAGTGGAAGCTGGAAAGTCGCCATATGACCTTTGCTGTTGGTGCGACTATAAAATCCAATTCAATAACTGCACAGGATTCAATTTTTTGTTCATAGCATACTGATAAGCAATGGAAGACATGAGACAGAAAGGTGGAGTTGGGAGGGAGTGTTGCAAATGTTTGGCATTGACACTCTATTATAAAAATATATTGTAACAGTTACCATACTTTTATGGAAATTATTTTTATTCGGGGAGCATATAGTTGCCATTCTGTCAGTCCATTTGTTGTCCGCTCAACTCCTACGTTTTTTTACCGATTTTCATGAAACTTCACAGGAAGTATCAGTATGATGACTAGTGTAACATTTATCCCTTCAGCCATCATCATATATGTTGATTGTACTGTTAATTATCATATGTACTGATTTTAGGTCACACTGATTGTTTAACATGTGAAACTTCAGCAGATGCTATTTCAGAGTTGATCTACTAACATGCAGTAGGGTAAACCCCTGTGCATCTCTTAATATGATTACACATTGTACAGCTGATCTCTATAGTACATATTAAACCAACCAATCGGCTGCTAATATCGCATGTGTATGTATTCATTTCATAACTGTTGTCAATAAGTCTTAACATTAAACCTGTATTAACTCAAGTGTGTTTCAGAGTCACTTATAACTAGAACTATAACAACTAGAAGTGCATATTATCAAGAAGTTCCGGTTGAATGATCTTTGGTGGAGTAAAGAGATTTTGATTGTATTTCCCATTGTGTACCTATATTCGGGGAGTATCCATTGGTTCTACTGATTTCTTATTACAGGCTACTACCGTACACAGGTTTGCGGGCATAGAAGATGGACGGCATGATCCCAAAGAAATTGGTCCCTGGATTATCAACAGCCCAAAACATTCCGACGTTCTGAAACGTATTACAGAGACAGATTTTCTGGTCATAGACGAGTGCTCTATGATTAGTGCTAGAACCTTAGAGTCGATTTCCGAGGTTCTAGCTTTAAAGGATCCATCACAAATGTTTGGCGGCATTCAAGTAATTCTATGTGGAGACTTCAGACAGTTGCCTCCAGTAAAAGATACTGGTTATGGAGATGATGGAGCATATTGCTTTGAGGCCAAATTTTTCAGTTCAGTATTTCCTCATCGTGTTGTGCTGAATGAAATTGTTCGCCAATGTGATAAGAGATTGATAACAACTATCTAAGAAGTATCCAAAGGTACTCCATCTGAAGATACAATCAACTTTATAATCTCACTGAACATAGAGCTACCATCATATGATATCAATCTTTTTTCAAAAAATGAAATTGTGGATGATTTTAATAGAAAAAACATTTTGGACTTTCCTGGTGAACTTTTTGAATTTTGTTCAACAGATGAAGGTGACGATAAAAAAAGATTAGACAGATTAACAGTTCCAAAGGAACTATGGTTAAAAATTGGGATACCAGTTATTCTTCTTCGCAACCTGACCGACAGACTTGTAAATGGGCTGCGAGGCGAAGTATATGATATTGACGAGAATGGTCCCACAATTGAGTTTCAACATGTTGGCATAACAACAAGAATAACCAAATGCTCTTTTGAAGGTAAGACAAGTTTCAATGTTACAAGTTGAATTGCAGCTTTGTGATTTAAAACATTTTGTTATAACCTTAATGCGTTGATATAACTATATTTTCCAGTGCAAATAGTCAAAAATGTTGTGTTATTGTACAAAAAAACAACATTGCTTATAAAATTGTTTTCCTTAGATATACAGATTAATAATATTCATTTTTAACAGCCAAAACCTTTACAGAGGTTAGTTCATGTCTTGCTTTAAGTTTGAACAATAATTAATGCAACTGCAAGTTAATGCAACTACAAGTGTTAATATTAAAACAATGCATTAACAAAACTTCTTTGTATTTTAGTTTTCAGTCCTAGACTGAGGAGGAATGTTGCGGTTCGAACCCAATTTCCCATCAAGCCAGCGTTCGGACTTACCATACACAAAGCTCAGGGGATGTCGCTTGACCGGTAATTTCAGTTGTCATACTGTTTTGTCATGATTGTGTGTTTGGTATCTGAAACAGGTTTTAAATGCACTTGGAGCAAGTTCAACCATAATTTAAAACTGACAGTCAGTGAATGAAGTATTACTGACAGTCAATGAATGAAGTATTACCATCAATTTTTGGTCAAACAACTGGTTATATAAATTGCAATTACATTTTCCAATATTGAACTTGTTCAAATATATATCTAATCTTATAACTATACTCAATGCAGTTACTATGAGCAGTAGAAAAATCTGTGCTGGTAAATCAGGCATTAGATTATTAATTTTAGTGTAACTTTAAAGTACGCACGGCAATCCTGATTATTCTTATTTTTTAACTCCCAGCGTCCTGTTAATTTCAATATAATTTGCATTCTTTCAGTCATTAATATTAATAATAAGAAAATTTCAAAACAAATAGTTATTGCATATTTCTAACTGTTAAGTATACTGCAGCAATAAAATATTACAACCTATAGCAGAATAGTAATAAAGAAAAATTAAAACTCAAATTTTGATTTTATTATATGCAAGCAGCTTTGAAGTCAAAATGGTACTCGATAATAAATGAAGATGCTTATTCTAATTCTTGATAAAAACTTTTAAGATTGTTGTTTGTCCCTTTAATATAGTAGTATATTTGTTATTGTATAATTCAGACTCATATTAATCGTCATTTCCAAAGCGTTCTTAATATGTGTTACAGGGTGCACATAGACTGTAATGAGATATTTCAAGCAGGACAATTAGGTGTCGCTATATCAAGAGTTAAAACGGCTGAAGGACTCTACGTTACCAATTTTCATCCAAAATGTTGTATTGGGCATCTGCTAAAAGTTGCAGGATTCATTGAAGAGGACACTGTTCATCCATTGAACGACAAAAGCTGCTGCAGAAACTGCAGAAGGTATGTTTCACGATATGGTCAAATAGGGATACAATAATATATATATACGAAGTGCTCAAAGGTGAGCTATTGTGACCACTCTTCGTCCGTCGTCAATATTTAGCTTCTTTTTTTTTTAATTATTATGATTATTGTTTTTTATCGATATAATTTTTTCAATTATTTTTTATTTATAACATTTCTATGAGTGAAAGATTGGGATTTCTCAGTGAAAGAATATTCATAATCGCTAAATATTAATAACTAAATCCGAACACAAAAATAACCAAACTCCCCGCAGTGGTTACTTTCCCTTTTCTGTTACAGTAATCACAGCCACCACACACATTTATAGCTGAAATCTAGCTAAGTTTAATTTTTTGGTTAAATATTTTTTAGGCCAATATTTCAACTTGCTTTGTTCATAATATAGGAAAATAGTGTGAGAAACGGTATCTGGGTACAAAAATTATTTATTTGTATAAAAAAAATCCATTTTAGCGAACATGCACACCGGTTACTTACAGTACTTGTAAACAAACATGTATTCCGTTGAGAACATTACAAAAGCTGTGCGTAAATTTAATAAAAAAGATTACACCCAAGCCAAAATCCGCTTGTTCGTGAAAAGAACCACACGTCTACTATCTCGTGAAGGATTTCCCTATAATCGATCACAGCAGTTAAATAATCTGTTTTTATTGATTTATTTATTTATTTGGATTTTTTCAATTTATTTATTCATTTTTAGCTCTACTGGCCAAGGGCCAGCAGAGCTTATGGGATGGTGTGTTGTCCGTCTTCCGTCGTCCGTCCGTCGTCCGTCCGTTAACTTTTGCTTGTGTTCACTCTAGAGGCCACATTTCTGATGCAATCATCATGAAACTTTGTCAGAATGTTTGTCTCAATGAAATCTCGGTCAAGTTCGAAAATGGGTCATGTGGGGTCAAAAACTAGGTCACTAGGTCAAATATTGGAAAAACCTTGTGTACACTCTAAAGGCCATATTTTTGACCCGAGCTTGATGCAACTTTGTCAGAATGTTTGTCTTAATTATATCTTGGTCAAGTTTGAAAATGGGTCACATGGGGTTAAAAACTAGGTCACTAGGTCAAATACTTGAAAAAACTTGCGTACACTCTAGAGGTCATATTTGTTACCCAATCTTGATGAAACTTTGTCAAATTGTTTATCTTAATTATATCTTGATCAAGTTAGAAAATGGGTCACATGAAGTTAAAAACTAGGTCACTAGGTCAAACTTTGGAAAAACCGTGTGTACACTCTAGAGGCCATATTTTTGACCCGATCTTGATGCAATTTTGTCAGAATATTTGTCTCAATTATAGCTTGCTAAAGTTCGAAAATGGGTCACACAGGGTCAAAAACTAGGTCACTAGTACACTCTAGAGGCCATATTTCTGACCCGATCTTGATGAAACTTTGTCAAAATGTTTGTCTTAATTTTATCTTGGTCAAGTTCAAAAATGGGTCACATGGTTTTAAAAACTAGGTCAGTAGGTCAAACTTTGGAAAAACCGTGTGTACACTCTAGAGGCCATATTTTTGACCTGATCTTGATGAAACTTTGTCAGAATGTTTGTCTTAATAAAATCTCGGTCAAGTTCAAAAATGGGTCATGTGGGGTCAAAAACTAGGTCACTAGGTCAAATACTTGAAAAAACTTGCGTACACTCTAGAGGTCATATTTGTTACCAAATCTTGATGAAACTTTGTCAAATTGTTTATCTTAATTATATCTTGATCAAGTTCGAAAATGGGTCACATGAAGTTAAAAACTAGGTCACTAGGTCAAATATTGGAAAAACCTTGTGTAGACTCTAGAGGCCATATTTTTGACCCGAGCTTGATGCAACTTTGTCAGAATGTTTGTATATCTTGGTCAAGTTTGAAAATGGGTCACATGGGGTTAAAAACTAGGTCACTAGGTCAAATACTTGAAAAACATTGTGTACACTCTAGAAGCCGTATTTCTGACCCAATCTTGATGAAACTTTGTCAAAATGTTTGTCTTAATTATATCTTGGTCAAGTTCAAAAATGGGTCACATGGTGTTAAAAACTAGGTCACTAGGTCAAACTTTGGAAAAACCATGTGTACACTCTAGAGGCCATATTTTTGACCCGATCTTGATGAAACTTTGTCAGAATGTTTGTCTCAATGAAATCTCGGTCAAGTTCAAAAATGGGTCATGTTGGGTCAAAAACTAGGTCACTAGGTCAAACTTTGTAAAAACCGTGTGTACACTCTAGAGGCCATATTTTTTACCCGATCTTGATACAACTTTGTCAGAATGTTTGTCTTAATTATATCTTGGTCAAGTTTGAAAATGGGTCACATGGGGTTAAAAACTAGGTCACTAGGTCAAATACTTGAAAAAACATTGTGTACACTCTAGAAGCCGTATTTCTGACCCAATCTTGATGAAACTTTGTCAAAATGTTTGTCTTAATTATATCTTGGTCAAGTTCAAAAATGGGTCACATGGTGTTAAAAACTAGGTCACTATGTCAAATATTGGAAAAACCGTGTGTACACTCTTTGTCAAAATGTTTGTCTTAATTATATCTTGGTCAAGTTCAAAAATGGGTCATGTGGGGTCAAAAACTAGGTCACTAGGTCAAATACTTGAGAAAACTTGCGTACACTCTAGAGGTCATATTTGTTACCCAATCTTGATGAAACTTTGTCAAATTGTTTATCTTAATTATATCTTGATCAAGTTCGAAAATGGGTCACATGAAGTTAAAAACTAGGTCACTAGGTCAAATATTGGAAAAACCTTGTGTAGACTCTAGAGGCCATATTTTTGACCCGAGCTTGATGCAACTTTGTCAGAATGTTTATCTAAATTGTTTGTCTCAATGAAATCTCGGTCAAGTTCGAAAATGGGTCATGTGGGGTCAAAAACTAGGTCACTAGGTCAAATATTGGAAAAACCTTGTGTACACTCTAAGAGGCAATATTTTTGACCCGAGCTTGATGCAACTTTGTCAGAATGTTTGTCTTAATTATATCTTGGTCAGGTTTGAAAATCGGTCACATGGGGTTAAAAACTAGGTCACTAGGTCAAATACTTGAAAAACCTTGTGTACACTCTAGAAGCCGTATTTCTGACCCAATCTTGATGAAACTTTGTCAAAATGTTTGTCTTAATTATATCTTGGTCAAGTTCAAAAATGGGTCACATGGTGTTAAAAACTAGGTCACTATGTAAAATATTGGAAAAACCGTGTGTACACTCTTTGTCAAAATGTTTGTCTTAATTATATCTTGGTCAAGTTCAAAAATGGGTCACATGGTGTTAAAAACTAGGTCACTAGGTCAAACTTTGGAAAAACCGTGTGTACACTCTAGAGGCCATATTTTTGACCCGATCTTGATGCAACTTTGTCAGAATGTTTGTATATCTTGGTCAAGTTTGAAAATGGGTCACATGGGGTTAAAAACTAGGTCACTAGGTCAAATACTTGAAAAACATTGTGTACACTCTAGAAGCCGTATTTCTGACCCAATCTTGATGAAACTTTGTCAAAATGTTTGTCTTAATTATATCTTGGTCAAGTTTAAAAATGGGTCACATGGTGTTAAAAACTAGGTCACTAGGTCAAACTTTGGAAAAACCGTGTGTACACTCTAGAGGCCATATTTTTGACCCGATCTTGATGAAACTTTGTCAGAATGTTTGTCTTTATGAAATCTCGGTCAAGTTCAAAAATGGGTCATGTGGGGTCAAAAACTAGGTCACTAGGTCAAATATTGGAAAAACCTTGTGTAGACTCTAGAGGCCATATTTTTGACCCGAGCTTGATGCAACTTTGTCAGAATGTTTATCTTAATTGTTTGTCTCAATGAAATCTCGGTCAAGTTCGAAAATGGGTCATGTGGGGTCAAAAACTAGGTCACTAGGTCAAATATTGGAAAAACCTTGTGTACACTCTAAGAGGCCATATTTTTGACCCAAGCTTGATGCAACTTTGTCAGAATGTTTGTTTTAATTATATCTTGGTCAGGTTTGAAAATGGGTCACATGGGGTTAAAAACTAGGTCACTAGGTCAAATACTTGAAAAACCTTGTGTACACTCTAGAAGCCGTATTTCTGATCCAATCTTGATGAAACTTTGTCAAAATGTTTGTCTTAATTATATCTTGGTCAAGTTCAAAAATGGGTCACATGGTGTTAAAAACTAGGTCACTAGGTCAAATATTGGAAAAACCGTGTGTACACACTTTGTCAAAATGTTTGTCTTAATTATATCTTGGTCAAGTTCAAAAATGGGTCACATGGTGTTAAAAACTAGGTCACTAGGTCAAACTTTGGAAAAACCTTGTGTAGACTCTAGAGGCCATATTTTTGACCCGAGCTTGATGCAACTTTGTCAGAATGTTTATCTTAATTGTTTGTCTCAATGAAATCTCGGTCAAGTTCGAAAATGGGTCATGTGGGGTCAAAAACTAGGTCACTAGGTCAAATATTGGAAAACCTTGTGTACACTCTAAGAGGCCATATTTTTGACCCAAGCTTGATGCAACTTTGTCAGAATGTTTGTCTTAATTATATCTTGGTCAGGTTTGAAAATGGGTCACATGGGGTTAAAAACTAGGTCACTAGGTCAAATACTTGAAAAAACTTGTGTACACTCTGGATGTCATTTTTGTTACCCAATCTTGATGAAATTTTGTCAAATTGTTTATCTTAATTATATCTTGATCAAGTTCGGAAATGGGTCACATGAAGTTAAAAACTAGGTCACTAGGTCAAATATTGGAAAAACCTTGTGTACACTCTAGAGGCCATATTTTTGACCCGAGTTTGATGCAACTTTGTCAGAATGTTTGTCTTAATTATATCTTGGTCAAGTTTGAAAATGGGTCACATGGGGTTAAAAACTAGGTCACTAGGTCAAATATTGGAAAAACCTTGTGTACACACTTTGTCAAAATGTTTGTCTTAATTATATCTTGGTCAAGTTCAAAAATGGGTCACATGGTGTTAAAAACTAGGTCACTAGGTCAAACTTTGGAAAAACCGTGTGTACACTCTAGAGGCCATATTTTTGACCCGATCTTGATGCAATTTTGTCAGAATATTTGTCTCAATTATAGCTTGCTAAAGTTCGAAAATGGGTCACACAGGGTCAAAAACTAGGTCACTAGTACACTCTAGAGGCCATATTTCTGACCCGATCTTGATGAAACTTTGTCGAAATGTTGTCTTAATTATATTTTGGTCAAGTTCGAAAATGGGTCCCATGGGGTCAAAAACTAGGTCACTAGGTCAAATACTTGAAAAACCTTGTGTACACTCTAGACACCATGTAGTACGACTCGATTCATCAATGGTATAACAGCCAGTAGAGCGTTCACAGGCCCTCTTGGGCCTCTTGTTATTTATTTTTTATTATTTTTATTGATTCATTTTTTAATTTTTTTTTTATCTATTTACTGATTGATTCATTTTTTAATTTGATTTTTTGACGCGGTGTTGGATTTGATGAAACTTAGCAGGAAGCATTGGTACGTCTAGTTGTGCATATTTCTTTTTTTTCAGTTCATTGATTTTGACGGGAGTTACAGCCCCTTGACATTTTCACTTTAAATTTCTTGTCGGCGCTACTCCTCCTAAATGCCTTGTTGGATTTCTACAAAATTTGACAGGAAGCATCAGTATGATCTAGTTGTGCAAATATCTTATCAAGGACAGAATCAATTAATTTATAGATTCTCATAAATCTATTTTCATTTGTGTGGGCGTAGGGGTATTTTTTTGTGCAAATGGCAACATTATAAGTGATTTGAGTTTCAGGGTTTGAGAATGTAGCAATTAATTTATTATGGCCTTAAGTCATGTTTAGTAGGTAAAGTGATTTTTTGGTTGAACTTACCATTTAAAAGCGAATAGCTTTCAGTTTTTTATTGGCAAAGTGTCCTTTGTACTTGTACTAGGCCTCTTCTTTCTTAATGGTTGATTGGTAAGTATACCATATGCTGTAGTGTTTTCTTTTGCTCTGGCTGCATTGGCTTTCTTTGATACAGCACTCTGGCCCACAATCACACTGTTCTGTGCTTTACAATACTGATGGACATTTGGGTTTGTATTAGCTCCATGATAAGTGGAGCGCTGTTGGTTAAAGTGATTTTCCACAACATCAGAGTTAACTAGTCCTGGAGTAATGGATGCACTTCGGTTTGGTAACACTTGTTTGCACAGTTCAAAGACCTATTCCACAAGACTGGATGTCTTCATGACATTGGAGAGACATGATTGCTTTATATCTATCTTTACTCTTGGATGCATCTGCACTTTGTTTCCAGTTGAAGAACCAGTCACAGATCATTTTCAATTCAACTATTCGATTGTCATCTATTACTTTAATTGGTCTCATATCTCTGAAGAATTCTATAAATCTAGAAGTCTTTTGAAGAAATTCTATGGCCCCATCCAACACCTTGCCTTTTTCTCCAAGGGAAGACCTATATTCCTGCTTCTCCAAGAGAAGACCTATATTCTTGCTTCTCCAAGGGAATACCTATATTCTTGCTTCTCCAAGGGAAGACCTATATTCTTGCTTCTCCAAGGGGAAGACCTATATTCTTGCTTCTCCAAGGGAAGACCTATATTCTTGCATAAGGTTGAGCATGTCGGTGTTAAGTGGAGGTTCCTCATCTTCTCCTGTGTGCTAGGATGGTTCCTCATCTTCTCCTGTGTGCTAGGATACAAATGTTCATGTGTAAGTTTACGATGAATGGAGAGGCAGTTTTGCTGGTCCCATTCCTAGGCATCTGTGAACATTTGCCAGTGGATTGTGCTACCACTGGGCAAAGTAAGCAGTCTGGTACAAACTTTCTTCAAACCACTCCTCAGCAAATTATTTCTTATCTTTTTGGCCGCATGTGAAAAGTTCATCATGAACACTAAATTTCGATGAGAGCATGGACTGCATGGGTACAGAAAAAGTTCTTGGTCCTATATTGTCAATGTTAATATGCATAAATGTTCTATTGCATTGTGCTCCGTCCATGCATGTGTACAGAACCTTGAAGCCGAATTGCTCAATTTTATCTACAGCTTCCCAAAATAAACTGTATAACTCTGGACCTTGAACTTGATGTGTTACAAAATGGGCCACAGGAAATCGAAAACCTGTGAGTTCAAGAAACACTATTTGCAGGATGTGAGGTCCCAGTGTCTGTTGTTTTTTTCCTGTCCGCAAAACATTACACATATTTCCTTCCTCTCCAGTATCTATAAAGCCTTTCAGCTCTACTGAATCCCCAGACTTGCTTATTTGGAGATCGGCTTGGATGGCCATTTCATCAAATATAAGTCCATCTGACCAACCTGATTCGTCCATATTCTTCCTACTGGCCTCTTCATACATCCAGTCAAATATTTTGTCTTGAAACCCTACATTTTGTTGTACAGCATTCTTGTATAGTACAAGCAGGGAAGGGGATGGCAGTATTAAAACATTGCTTGCACGCAATGCTTCGTATCCATGAGGGCTTCTAGAGTATAATTGTAAACAAATGGATATAAGGTTTTTACTCCATCGCCTTCCTGTAGGGGTTCTTTCACTGTTTCTTGCCTGATCAATCAACAGTTCTAACATTTCTTCACTGGCTCCTGGAATTAATTCTTGAAAGTCATCTTTTGTAGTATTTTTGTTAACAGATTTGTTAGACTGTTCTTCAGAGTTAATTGGTTTTGCAACTTCCCTAAAGGTCATTTTCTGGCAGACAATGCATGTATGACACTGACTATTGGAAAGGATTACTTTTTTGCATGACAGTGACCTTAAGACCCTCCTACATTTCTCAGTTTTTGTCGACTGCCACTGTTCAATGATATGAAACCTGCTTACTACCACATTAGATGAAACTGTTACACCACAGCAAAGGTTAATCAAGCGAGCAATATTGCAAACAACATGTATGCCTTCTTTGTTTATTTCATATTTGCTATCAATTCCTTATGTGTAATGCAACTTGAACTCCAGCAATTGTTAGGGTCCAAATGCCATCATTGTGGAATATTAAAGTTTACTTAATCTCTGTGCCATTAGAAAGGCACCCTGTCTCAATTTCACAGGAAATATTGGTAGGTCCCGAAGAAACAACACTTATGTGTTCTTCAAGTAAACACTGAGGCAAACCACTAAAGTCATTTTTCCTAGGCACATGAGTCTCTTGAACCATAACTATGTTGCTGTAGAATGTTTGTTTCAATTTTCCCACATACTTTCTTGTTTTCTTAGCATCTGGAAATATAGCCACGAGATTTTCAAGAAAAAGTTCAGACCCTCCAAGGTTTTCTAGACCTCCTTCCAGGCATTCAAACGTGTATCTCTCATACAGACTCCTTATTTCTAATTCTCCTTTGCCAGATGTTACCCTGGACAACAGCCTGTAAAAAAAGAAAAAAGTTTAAAAGTAGTTAGCTTACAGTTACCATGGTTACCAGTAATTTTGTTTTGCTTTTGTTTTGATTTAACCTTCTATTCATTGTGTTTACACAGAAAAAATGAAACTTTAAGGCCAAAATAACACAGGTACTAAAAATATGGAAATTTATCATATAACGTCCCTTGTTAGCAGTATCGAACACCCATTTAATATTCTATTGTATGACACACGTGTAATACAACCTGGAACGATTTTGATTGGTTGAGTTAAACCTGTAACACTACGTAAGTTTATTAACTGAAACTATTTTATTTATTACAAATTCACCCAGATCTGAGTCATAAACTTATTATTTGTGACAGCTTATAAAAATAATGCACGTTATACAAAACATTGCTGTTGGTTTGTTAAAAAGTTGGCATAAACTGCTATTTTGTAAAGAGGTAAAACACTAACTCTTTTATATGCAACGTTATGTGTGAGACTTGACGTTGCGACGTCCCATATTTTATGACGTTTTGGCGCTAAAGTGTGTCTGATGTCGTGACGGTTCAATGTCCATCTGAATTAATTTTTAGCTCTACTGGCCGAAGGCCAGCAGAGCTTATGGGATGACGAGTTGTCCGTTGTCCGTCCGTCCGTCCGTCCGTCCATCCGGCCGGCCGTCCGTCGTTAACCTTTGTCTTGTTACCACCATAGGGCCTTCATTTTTCATCCGATCTTTACCAAACTTTAACAGGTTGTTAATATCAATGAAAGCTCGGACAAGTTCGAAAACCAGCCGAATCGGATAAATTTCACCGGAGTTATGGCCCTTGTTTTGCTGAAAAAGGCCATATTAAGCCTGTGAACATTCTAGCACCTTCACTTATTATTTGATCTTTACCAAACTTGCACAGATTGTTAATGTCAATGAAAGCTCGGACAAGTTCGAATACCAGCCAAATCGGATCAGTTACACCGGAGTTATGGCCCTTTTTTTTCTGAAAATTGCCATTTTCTGCGTTGTGAACGCTCTAACACCTTCAATTATTATTTGATCGTTACCAAACTTGCACAGATTGTTAATACCAATGATAGCTTGAACAAGTTCAAAAATCAACTAAATTGGGTCAGTAACACCAGGGTTATGGCCCTTTTTTTTCTTCTGAAAAATGCCATTTTCTGTCTTGTGAACACTCTAGCACATTCATTTATTATTTGATCTTTACCAAACTTGCACAGATTGTTAATATCAATGAAAGCTCAAACAAGTTCGAAAACCAGCTCCTCTCCTCTCCTCTCCTCTCGAGTGCTTAATGTTTGCCCAAACATGATTCCATTTGACATTATTTAAAAAAAGCTTTTGCTCCCAATTTGTTTCAGTAATAAGTTTCGCATTATTCGAGTTAATGACCTTTAAAATATGCTTGGTCTTTAATTTGTTTGGTGGTATAATTTCTTTTTTGAAATGAAGGATGTGTATATCCGCTATATTAAGAATCGGAGGTACTTCTGGAACAAACTCCCGGATAATCATGGCATTTATATACTTTCTGGGAATTGCTTTTTTGAGTTTCGACCATTCTGATATCCAGTTTTGCTTAAATTTAAGCTTTTGTACAATTTTATTTTCTGAGACAAAGGAAGAATTTGCGTCATCCCAAATATCCTGAAATAAAACTTGCTTCTTGTAAAAGTATTAAAGAACAGAGGTTTATTTAAAAACGTTATCTCAAGATTTCCAAATAGTGGAAGCATACGAACTTGTTCAATGTTTTTCGGCGTGTGTAACTTTCGATACGCTACCCAAGCATTTAATGATTTTTTGTAGAACTGAGATATTTTTCTTTTAACACACAAACCCTCTATGGAAGAACATTTGCACAGAAAATATGTTTGTGTGAATTGTCGATCAACCGATCTGAGATTGTATTTTCCAATGGCATTCCAGTGGTCCGTTTTAGCATTTATTATTTTATAGATTGTTTTTATTTTCATGCTTAAAATGACCTTATAAATGTCTATCATATCAAGACCTCCGTGTTTTTTATCACGACACATTGTTACTTTTGATACAAGTGGTTTCTTATCATTCCACACAAAATTTAGCATAATATTTTCCAACTCTTTTGCATATATGTCTGGGATTCCTCGCATTTCTAATTCAAAATTTATTTTTGACAGCACAAACGTTTTAAGTATTAGAATTTTTCCTTCAAGTGTCAGGTCTCTTGATTTCCAGATATGTAGGCAGTTTTTAATTATATTTATTTTGTCTAACCAAATCGCATTATCGTCAATATCGTACCCATGGCATACACCCAGTGTTTTAACATAGGAACTTGTCCAGTTAATCTTATTGAATGTAGGCGTTTTATTTTTAAGACTGCCGATAAAAAGACCCGTAGTTTTCTCTGTATTCATTTTTGCACCGGATGCCTGTTCATATGTGTTTAGCTGGTGAAATATGCATGGTAATGAATTTTTCGTTTTTCGTTTTAACTGTGTGTCGTCAACATATTGGTTTAGTTTGGCTTCAAGCTGGTTATTATCGTGCGATGGCAGATGGATGCCTTTAATGTATTTGTCATTTCTTATGGCACATGCCATAGCTTCTGCTTGAATGCTATACAATAACGGCGTGACCGGACATCCTTGTTTTATAGATCTTGTAATATCGAAGTATTCGGAAACAAATCCGTTTGTTTGAATAGCTGTCTTTGAAGATTTTAACATCATATAAATCCAGTTAATAAAATTGACCAAAAATCCGAATTTAACCAAGCATTCTTTAATCCATTCCCACTCTACTCTATAAAAAGCCTTTGTTTGGTTTAGAAAAATTATAATCCCTTCAATATTTTCGGAGTCCGCATAATCTATTAAATCCTGAATGAATCGATTTGCCTCGCTGATGTAGCGACCGTTAACATAACCTTTTTGATTAGTATGAATAATATACGGTAAAATGGGTTTAAGTTTTTCCGCAAAGCATTTTGCAATAATTTTGTAGTCGACGTTTAGCAAAGTTAAAGGTCGCCAATTTTTTAAGTTTTCTCGTTCCCCATTTTTGTATATGAGTGAGAGGATTCCTTTGCACTGCGAATTAGATAACAAACAGTCATCTAATATTTCATTTATTACTTCCATAAATTCATTTTTAATTTTGTGCCAAAATGTTTGGTACCATTCACAGACTATTCCATCTACTCCTGGAGATTTATTTAATTTAAATTTAAAAACTGCAATCTCCACTTCGTCTAATTTGAGTTTTTGTTCAAGTTTGTCAACATCCTCAATTTGTAGTGTTTTTTCAACATTTGATAAAAGTGTTCGTGCCGAATTAATATCGATGCCTTCTGAGGTAAGAAGGGTTTTGTAAAAGTTTGTTTGCTCCTTTAAGATTGAAGTGATGTCACGTTTGATTTTACCGTTTTCACATTTTATTTTTGACCGAAGCTTTTGTTTTCCCCCTCTTTTTCTCTAGATTAATGAAATATTTTGTTGATTTTTCATTTTTTTCGATATAATTTGCTTTAGATCTTATTTTGGCAGCGTGTGTTTGAATTTCATAATAATTATAAATTAAATTCGATAATGAATTAATTTGTTCTCTATGTTCGATATCATTTTTTGATTTTAAAAGTTGTAATTGTTCTTCAAGTATTTTAATTTGTGTGTATTTCAATGCTTTTTCTTTGCAATAATTCATTGAAATAGTTTTTAGCTCTACTGGCCGAAGGACAGCAGAGCTTATGGGATGGCGAGTTGTCCGTCGTCCGTCCGTCGTCTGTCCGTCGTCCGTTGTTAACTTTTGTCTTGTGACAACTCTAGGGCCTTCATTTTTCATCTGATCTTTACCAAACGTTCACAGGTTGTTAATATCAATGAAAGCTCGGATAAGTTCGAAAACCAGCCAGATCGGAATAATTTCACCGGAGTTATGGCCCTTGTTTTGCTGAAAAATGCAATATTAAGCCTTGTGAACACTCTAGCACCTTCATTTATTATTTGATCTTTACCAAACTTGCACAGATTGTTAATATCAATGAAAGCTCGGACAAGTTTGAAAACCAGCCAAATCGGATCAGTCACACCGGAGTTATGGCCCTTGCTTTTTCTGAAAATTGCATTTTCTGCCTTGTGAACGCTCTAGCACCTTCATTTATTATTTGATCGTTATCAAACTTGCACAGATTGTTAATACTAATTATAGCTTGGACAAGTTCGAAAATCAGCTGAATTGGATCAGTAACACTAGAGTTATGGCCCTTGTTTTTTTCTGAAAAATGCCATTTTCTGCCTTGTGAACACTCTAACACCTTCATTTATTATTTGATCTTTACCAAACTTGCACAGATTGTTAATATCAATGAAAGCTCGAACAAGTTCGAAAACCAAGTAAATCGGATCCGTAACACCGGAGTTATGGCCCTTGTTTTTTCTGAAAAATGCTATTTTCTGCCTTGTGAACACTCTAGGGCCTTCAATATTAATCAGATCTTTACTTAACTTTGCCAGTGTCTTTATATCAATTAAAGCTCAAACAAGTTCGAAAACCGGCAAGATCGAAATAATTTCAATGGAGTTATGGCCCTTGTTTGGCAGAAAAATGCCATATTAAGCCTTGTGAACACTCTAGCACCTTCATTTATTATTTGATCTTTACCAAACTTGCACAGATTGTTGATATCAATGAAAGCTTGGACAAGTTCGAAAACCAGCCAGATTGGACTATTAACAGCGGAGTTATTGCCCTTGATTTAGTTCAAAATGCTATATTTTGCCTCGTTAAGACGATAGGGGCTTCATTGTTCATCCGATCTTTACCAAACTTTATCAGATTGTTAATATCAATAAAAACTCGCACTAGTTCGAAAACCAGCCACATCAGACCAGTATTGGCGGAGTTATGGCCCTTGATTTAGTTCAAAATGCTATATCTTGCCTCGTTAAGACAATAGGGCCTTCATTGTTCATCCTATCTTTACCAAACTTTACCACATTGTTAATGTCGTTTAAAGCTCAAACAAGTTCAAAAACCAGCCATATCGGATCAGTAACAGCAGAGTTATGGCCCTTGATTTAATTAAAAATGCCATATTTTGCCTGGTTAAGACGATAGGGGCTTCATTGTTCAGCTGATCTTTACCAAATTTGATCAGATTGTTAATATCAATGAAAGCTTGGACAAATTTGAAAAGCATTCATATTGGACTAATAACATCGAGTTATGGCCCTTGATTTAGTTCAAAATGCTATATTTTGCCTCGTTAAGACGATAGGGGCTTCATTATTCATCCGATCTTTACCAAACTTTGCCATCTTGTTAATATCAATGAAAGCTCGGATAAGTTTGAAATACAGTCAGATCGGACTAGTAACAGTGGAGTTATGGCCCTTGATTTTGTTAAAAAAGGCTATATTTTGCCTCGTTAAGAAGATAGGGTCTTCATTTTTCATCCGATCTTTACCAAAAATTACCAGATTGTTAATATCAATGAAAGCTTGGACAAGTTCGAAAACCAGCCAGGTCGGACCAGCAACAGCGGAGTTATGGTCCTTGATTTAGTTAAAAATGCTATATTGCTATATTTTGCCTCGTTAAGACGATAGGGCCTTCGTTTCTCATCCTATCTTTAGCAACAGCGGAGTTATGGCCCTTGATTTAGTTAAAAATGCTATATTTTGCCTCGTTAAGACGATAGGACCTTCATTTTTTATCCGATCTTTACCAAACTTTACCAGATTGTTACTATCAATGAAAGCTCCGACAAGTTTGAAAACCAGCCAGATTGGACCATTTACACCGGAGTTATCGCCCTTGATTTTATTTTCTGAAATATGCTATATTTTGGCCTCATTAAGAAGAAAGGGACTTCATTTGGCCAAATTTCATTGAAATCTTTCAGGGATGATCAGTACCAAGCCTAGTTGTACATATCGTCACTGTGTTCCACTTGAATGATTTTGGCAGAGTTGTGTCCCTTTAAAGGTTTTAATACACAAACTTTGTCCTGACTAGTTTTCCTGAACCCATGGCCGGATTTAAACAAAACTTTTTAGGGATGATTAGTTCCAGGTCTAGTTGTGCAAATCTTTTGTTCCGGTTGAATGATTTTTGGCAGAGTTATGACCCTTTAAAGGTTTTAATACACAAACTTTGCCTGGATTATTCTCCTGAACGTCTCCCCACATTTCAACGAAACTTTACAGGGATGATCAGCAACAAGCTTAGTTGTGCATATCATTGTCGCATTCCGATTAACAGATTTTTGGTGGAGTTATGGCCCTTTAAAGGTTTTTGATACACAAACATTTTCCGGGTTAGTTTTCCTGAACACCTGGCTGGATTTTAACGAAACTTGACAAGGATGATCAGTATCAAGCCTAGTTGTGCATAGTATCGCCATATTTGGGTTGAATGATTTTTGTCAGAGTTATGGCCCTTTAAAGGTTTTAATAGAGAAACGTCCAGATTAGTCTGTTCTGAACTCCTTGCTGGATTTCAATGAATCTTGATGGGGATGATCAGTACCAAGCCTAGTTGCACCTATCATTGCCGTGTTCTGATTGAATGAATTTTGGCAGAGTTATGGCCCCTTAGAAGTTTTAATACACTAACTTTGTACAGACTAGTTCCCCTGAACCTCTGGCTGGATTTCAATGAAACTTGTCAGGGACAATCAGTACCAAGGTTAGTTGCCTATATCATCACCATGTTCTGGTTGAACGATATTTGAAAGAGTTAATGCCCCTTGTGCATAAACTTTATCTTTAGCCAGTAGAGCGTCCACAGGCCCTCTTGGGCCTCTTGTTATTTTATGTTTTGTCATGTCCCACCATTGCTTTTTAGAGCTAAATGTATTCATTTCATTTTTCCAATACTTCCAAAAGGTTTCTATTATTTCTTTATATTCATTTTGTGATAAAATGCTAGCATTCATTTTCCATATACCAGGGCCTCGCTCCACATTAATTTTTCCGTGTTGATTCTTAGTGAAACAACGTCATGGTCAGAATACAGAAAATGGCGAATTTTAACTTGATCGATCTCATTGTCAATTGATTTGCTACATAAAAAATAATCTATTCGTGACTTCGACGATCCATGAGAATAAGTATATTCTGACTTATTTGGATATCTTCTTCACCATACATCCTCTAAATCGAGGTCAGAGATCATACTAGTTAATTCCGTTAATCCCTCCTCGCTACCATATTTACCTGATCTAGTTTTCCTGTCGAATTTTCTGTTTATTACAGAGTTATAATCCCCACCTATGATATTGGGTGAATTTTGCTCATTCAATATTTCGTTAATTTGTTTAAAGAACAATTTCCTTGTTATATCTTTATTAGGAGAATATATGTTTGTGACTCTATACGCACAGCTACATGTATGGCCGGATCCGACAGATATGGATAAAAAACGTCCATTGTCGTCTTGTAAAATAATAGCGATAGTGAGCTGTAACTGTTTTTTAATCAATATTGCGACACCTTTTGATAAGCTAGTACCGTTATTCCAAATATTCCCCATTGTTTACCCCATATTTTAGACTCGAAGAATTGCTTCTTATCTAACCAGTTAAATATTCGCCTGCGCTTATTATTATATCTTAATCCGTTAACGTTTATTGAAGCGATGGACAGTCATTGCGTGTGTTAATTTTTTATTTTTTATTTTTATTTATTTTTTGATTGATATACACAATCGCTATTAAATTGCTCATCATGTTTTACTCTGTTTGGCGGTTCGTGTCGCTGACGGGGGTGTTGAGGCAGAGTTATCACTTCTTGACCGCTTTTTCATTGGAGTAGTCATTTCGAACTAGTCCGAAATTCCGTCCAATAAAAAGGCAGTAAAGTTGTTGTACAAACTTCGCGCACCCTCTTCCGAGACATGAATACCTTTGGGATCGCCTGCATTGAATAATTGATTTACGATTTTGCCATTGTTTATAAAAACATCATCATTGTCAATATAGTGCATGTATGTTTTGTCTGTGCAATATTCCAAAATGTGATTGTTGACAAATTTCGCATCCTCATTAAACTTTTTTACAACAAGACTCTTACCAAGTCTTGGCATTATGCTTGAAAATGCAACTGGCGTCCTCGGCCATTTGTTTGCTATTTTTTCAAGAGCCAACTGGCAATGTTTAGCAACCTCATGCTTTTTTGCTTTTGGAATGTCATTAGTTCCAAGGTGCATGGCAATGGCTGAAATGTTATCAAAATTGGAACATACTGCTTGGTCAATGATAGAGTCAACGTTCTTTGCTGTTTGACCAGAAATAGACACATTCTTTATGGTGCTGTCCATTATGTGCAGTCTGCCACAATTTGAGTCTCCCAGAATTAAGTGCGACTTATTTGCACAAAAGTTTACAAAGGTTTTACTCTCTTCAATTGCTTTTCCCTCAGTTTGGTTAACACTGGTGTCGGTTGTCTCCAATAGCGTCCGTTGCCCGGTGTTGTCCACATTATGTGCGCTCGTCTTGTTTGTCCGTGCATACTGTTCCACTGGCATGACTGGAGGTTACATCTGGTACGGTTGGCCAAATGACTTTGTTGGTTTTCCTTTGTTCTTGCTTATGATATAATTTTCATAAACCCTTAGGTCTGAGCCTAAACCATGCTATAAATGCCGGTATATTTCAGGCGTGCTATAAATGACAGATATGGCAGTTATACCATGGTCTACTCAGTTTTACGCGCAAACAACCTGTAAATCAAAACGACTAAACTGTTACCAAAACAGAACTCCTTGACTTTGCATTTGCCCAATAATATACAAAGGCGATTGGCAACAATAATCAAAGCATAGGCCATGCTCATGCCACGTGATAATGCTATTTCTCGATCCATGAGCTGTTATTTTTAATGAAAACTGCAATGCCCTAAAACTTATTGCACTCGCGTATTTGGATAAATGGCTATGGTACAAAACATTTATAGCATATTTTTCTCATATGCGATTTATACTGCACTCTCGGGCTGAAGTCTCAGGCCTACAGCCCTCGAGAAGCAGTATAAATCACATATACTCGAACAATTATTATGCTATAAATTTTACTTATACGTCAAACCTGAAAGACTACATCCGTATACCACTTTTACCTCTGAATAAAGACCATACTTTTTTTCTACCATAGTTTGAATATTTGGGTGTATTTCAACCTGTGAACAGAGACCACCTGCCAAAAAAACAACACTTTCTGTTGCTTCCAAGGTTGGTCTTCCTTAACAGGTTTAACTACATTATATTAGAACAAATAATTTTCCAGTTACATAATCAACAAACAAGAGACATAAATACGGGCCCAGGAAGGTGGGGGGAGCCACTAGATCCTGACGGGAGGGGCTTTGAAACATCCTTAAAAAGCACTTATTTCTGGAAGTGATTTCTTGATTGAACTTTACACATAATAGTGAATGCATTCTCATGCTCTTTTTATTTTGCTTTTGTATTTTTCAGAAATGAGATCCAAGCTTACGATTTAAGTGACACCCTATTTATTCCAGCAGATGCAGACCTTGGTTCAGATGAGGAGGATGAAAATGAGTTTGACAATGAATTTGACCAAGTTATTCAGGCAATTGATTCTGATTCAAGGGAGCTAGATACTTGATTTCTCTTTACCCATTGATTTCCTCTGTCAGTGTTCTGGACAGTATAAAGGTATTGAACCCTATTACTCCATCACAAATGAACACTACCAGTATCCTGTTGAATTAGCCTATAGTACGAATAGAGTACTTTTGTAAAACAGAATTCCTAGTTGTTTCAAAAATATTGGAAGAAAACATTTCTGAACCAAGAGAAGTACAGTCAAAGGAACTGACCATGTTTTACACTAAAATGCATACGCATTTGTCCAGTGTTGAATACACGATGAATTGTCAGTTTTTGATTACAGTGATGAGGCATTCACTGATGACCACAAGCACATTTGCTTCAAAGTACATCAAGCTGTCAGGAAGTATTTGTTAAAGCAAAAGACAAACTTGTACCAGCATGAAAACCAAAGTATCAGAAAGATATTTTTTACAACTCCATTAAAAGCAAGACTCCATTATGTGGGTGGATATTGTGTAGCCAAACTAAAACATAATTACGCCAAGAAGAAATCAACCCATAGGTATTCGCTACCTAGTGAGAGTCAGTGTATATTTGAAGAATGTGATGATGATCTAGCAATATTGAAAAGGCATGAAAGAAGAGGAAGAACATTTAAAGGCAAGCACCACTGAGGAAGCAACACTTTCTGATATCAGCCGACGCCAAATTTTTTCCAGAAGTTTAACCATATTACTGATGGTTTCTTCGAATTTTTTACAAAGCTGTGTGAAATGTGCTTGAAATTGTTAGTTGTTGAAAATTTAAACAAATATGGTGAAGAAATGTTCTCTTTCTGTCTGAGTTATCTGAGTTATCGACCAACAAGAATATGGAATCAGAATTCAGTGAGAAAATATCAGCAAAAATTAATGAACGTCAAACAGGTGCTGTTATTAAACTTTCCAAAAATGAGGAATTAAAAATCAGATGTATTAACAAGATCTATCAGGAAATAGTTAAAAAATTCTTGATGGTTTTGTTTGCTCAATTTAGGAAGGACTTGAAATCTAGTTTCCATATAGAAAAAACGATGGCCCACAGGAAACAGATTCAGATATCAAAGCAAAAAAATGAAAAAGAAAAAGCTGCTAATAGTGCTACAGCTGAGCCCGGTACAAGTTCCTCAAAGGACATCCCCGACAAGATAAAACATTCAAAAAGGGGTAAAACATCCAAAACAAAAGCTGCGGGTAGTGGTACAGTTGAGCCCGATACAAGTCCCTCAAAGGATGCTGGTATTGCTAGAATTGAGCCCGATACAAGTTCCTCAAAGGATGCTGGTAGTGCTACAGTTGAACATGAAGCAAGTTCCTCAAAGGTCATCCCGGACAAGATAAAACGTTCAAAAAGGAGTAAAGCATCCAAGTCGAAAGGAAAGACTACGGCAGCAAAACCGTCAGGTCCTATGTGGTAAGTGCTCAAAACAAATCGTTAAAGCAGTCTGCAAACCAATTGTCTTTTACTATGACATCACTTAGTTTTGCTAGGATTAAATATCGGGAAAAGCAATGAATGGCATTTAGAGCATGTGTTATTTGCGCGAGGTCAATTTCATTTTCATCGGTTAAGGACCAAAGGTCTTTTCACCATAATCGTGGGATTACGTGCTCGGACAATAGCAAATATAATCCTACGCGAATAAAAGTGATACCACAGTATCCAAAATTTATATTCTTAATAAATGTTTCTTATTCACGAGATTAGAGACTACTTTAATTAAAAAGCATTTTAACACCTTCTCATTTGGTAATCACTCCTGCTTTTTGTTTAAAAAATTTGTCTTAAAAATCATAAGTATTGTTTTGCCACTAAAAAGTGTATGTAATATTTATAGCATGATTTTTCGAGTATATGCGATTTATACTGCTTCTCGAGGGCCACAGGCCCGAGAGTGCAGTGTAAATCGCATACGAGAAAAATATGCTATAGATGTTTTGTACCAGAGCCATTATCCATCTACGCATGTGCAAGAAGTTTTAGGGCGTTGCAGTTTTCAGTAAAATTAAAGCTCATCCAATCAAGAAATAGCATTATCACGTGACATGAGCATGACCCATGTTTTGATTATTGCAGCCAATCGCCTTTGTATATTATTGGGCAAATGCAATGTCAAGGAGTGCTGTTTTGTTTGGTAATGGTCTAGTCATTTTGATTGACAGGTTGTGTTGTAAATTACAACTGCGCGCACGTAAAATTAAGTAGACCATGGTATAACTGCCAAATCTGTCATTTACAACACGGCTGAAATATACCGGCATTTATAGCACGATTTAGGCTCAGTCCTTCAGGTTTATGAAAATAATATCATAAACAAGAACAAAGGAAAACCATTAGAGCTATGGTAAAATATTAATTTGTGCCATAGCTCTAATGGTTTTCCCGTGTTCTTACTTATGATATAATTTTCATAAACATGAAGGTCTGAGCCTAAACTGTGCTATAACTGCCGGTATATTTCAGTCGTGCTGTAAATGACAGATTCGGTAGTTATACCGTGGTCTACCCTATTTTACACGCGCGTAGTTGTAATGTTTACACACATACGTCAAATCAAAATGTCAATTACCGGCATTGAATGGCTATGGTACAAAGCATTTATACCATATTTTTCTCATATGCGATTTATGCTGAACTCGCTGGCCTGCGGCCCTCGAGAAGCAGTATAAATCACATGTACTCGAAAAATTATGCTATAAATAATACATAATTGTTCAACCACAAGAAATGCATTATTTTACGGCTACAATAATCCAGCAGTGAGCTGCTCTAAAGGGACACTTGGTTAGTCTTGAGTTTTACATCAACCATTAATATTAGCACCGTGATTTATTAATCCTGTGTCATTTTGACTTTAAAACTACCTGCCTAAATTATATAATTAAATTTCATTTTGAATTTTCAACATTTTTTATTATTCCACCATTAAATAAATTATTAGTACAATACATGTACATTGTATATATATGTATATATAAAGTGATTAGGCCCTAATATATGCTTTGGACTATTCTACTTATTAATATTACTGATTGCAAATATGCCAGAAAAGCTGCAAGTTTTGTACAACAGAAGGTAACATTGCCATATGTGTCTCTTTAAGAACTGTATTGCAGAGAAAAGTTTCAGTATTTTTAGCTCTACTGATCAGAGATCAGCAGAGCTTATGCCGTGGTGCGGCGTCCGTCGTCCGTCTGTCCGTAAACTTTTTTTTGTAGCGACTTCTCCATGAAACTTTACAGAAATGTTGCCCATGAAGTCTAGTTGATCCTAGCAAAAATTCATGTTGATGTGAAATCCAAGATGGCCGCCAGATCTAAAAATAGGTTTTTAAAAAACAAGTTTGTAGCGACTTCTTCATGAAAACTATAGGTGATATTGATATGGGACTTTTTCTAAAATGATCAGCATGACATGATGTTGGTCCTTGTCGAAAATCGTTTTGATTCGACGTAACATGGCTGCCAGCTGCCATCTTTGTTTACATAGAGTTATATAATGAAAGCTTGTAGCAACTACTCCTCTGAAACTACTTGACGGATTTTCATGAAACTTCACAGGAATGTTGCTCTTGATGTCTAATTGATCCTAGCAAAATTTCAGGTCTTCCGGAAATCAAGATGGCCGCCACGGCTAAAAATAAATTTTCAAAATACAAGTTTGTAGCGACTACTTCTTGAAAACTATAAGTGATATTGATATGGGACTTTTTCTAAAATGATCAGCATGACATGAAGTTGGTCCTTGTCAAAAATCGTTCTGATTCAACGTTAAACATGGCTGCCAGAGGCCATCTTTGTTTACGTACAGTTATATAGTAAAAACTTGTAGCGACTACTCCTTTGAAACTACTTGACAGATTTTCATGAAACTTTACAGGAATATTGCTCTTAATGTCTTATTGATCCTAGCAAAATTTCAGATCGGCCAGAAAATCAAGATGGCCGCCTCAGCTAAAAATAGATTTTTAAAAAAGAAGTTTGTAGCGACTACGTCTTGAAAACTATAAGTGATATTGATATGGGACTTTTTGTAAAATGATCAGCATGACATGATGGTTATAAGATTCAAACATTATTTTGATTCGATGTTAAACATGGCTGCCAGTGGCCATCTTTGTTTACATAGAGTTATATGATGAAAACTTGTAGCGACTACTCCTCTGAAACTACTCGACGGATTTTCATGAAACTTCACAGGAATGTTGCTCTTGATGTCTAATTGATCCTAGCAAAATTTAAGGTCGGCCGGAAATTCAAGATGGCTGCCATGGCTAAAAATAGATTTTCAAAATACAAGTTTGTAGCGACTACTACTTGAAAACTATAAGTGATATTGATATTGGACTTTTTGTAAAATGATCAGCATGACATGATGGTTATCAGAGTCAAACATTATTTTGATTCGACGTTAAACATGGCTGTCAGCGGCCATCTTTGTTTACATAGAGTTATATAATGAAAACTTGTAGCGACTATTCCTGTGAAACTACTTGACGGATTTTCATGAAACGTCACAGGAATGTTGCTCTTGATGTCTAATTGATCCTAGCAAAATTTCAGGTCGGCCGGAAATTCAAGATGGCCGCCACGGCTAAAAATAATTTTCAAAAAACAAGTCTGTAGCGACTACTTCCTGAAATCAAAATCAATCAGTAGAGCTTCAAGGTCATTGACCTCTTGTTATTTATTTTTTTGGTTAGTCCCAAAAAAAACATAGGTCTGTTTCTGGTCTTTTCCCCTCAAAAAATAAGGGTAGATCGGTAGGATTTTTTTATTTTTTTATAATTAATCCTTATTATACTAAATTCAAATCGAGAACATCAAAATGTGAAGCATTCATAATGTGGGTGTTGTCCACAACACTTGCATGCCTTAAAACCTTCTCTTTTTTTGTGGGGTGGGTGTGGTGGTGGAGGTGGAGGTTGCCCTAAAAAGTTAGGGTTGGTATTAAAGCAGTCTTCATTAGTCTTTGTGTATTTTATTAACATTTGTTTATCACATCATTTATGCGTACCTGTCAATAGTTAAAGGGACATATGGCAATCTTGGTTTTTCAAAAACTTGCAGCATGACTTTATTTTTTTCCGCAGAACTTACTTGCATTTGTTCAATCATTTAATTATAAGAATAGTACAAAGCAAATTGTTTTTGTATATCATTAACTGTTGACTATTTTTCACGAATAATATATTTAAACATATTGAAGAATACGACTAAAGATAGGAACACTGAAAGTTGTATTTAATGATATGCAAGCAGAGTGATGTTGGATAAATAAAGACACCAATTTCAATGCAAAATAAACACATCAAGATTGCCGTGCGTCCCTTTAACTTGTTACTGTTTGCTTTCATATAGTCTAGATCATCTGCGACGCTTGTTTGTTTTTAAGACAAACGTCTAGAACTGTCCTCTTGAACAAAGTTTGATTTTTGCCGATACACTGGTAAGGTTTCTGATTGACTGAGACAGGAACACCTGCTATCCAAGATATACAGAAGACAATAAATTTATATATAAATAAAGGGGGAAACTTCATCATTATAATGACAAACTAAATGCGGATGGTCAGAAAAACTTTAATAAACAAATAATTACGGTCACGTGGTTGCAGTTTCAAATTTGTTTCTACGCAAACGGTCAAGATGTTTGTATTTACAATCAAACTTCGAAGATGATCAAGACTAGCTTTCATACTGATAGACTCAGGCATAGAACATATTCTGTCTTGAATGTAATATTTCAAATTCAAACAGCCAAACTGTGTTTGAAGACCACCTCCAATTAACGACCACCTTTGAATAAAGTCCACTTGTTTTGACCCCCTTCTTAAGTTTTTCAATGTATTGCAACATGTGGTTAGAGAGATCAGCTGCCCACAAAGCTCACTTTGCAGTTTCCAAGGGTGGTCTTTATGTACAGGTATGACAGCCACAACTCATGACATACATTTTCTGGGGCTTTGAGCCTGAGATTTCAGGCTTTGAGCCTGAGATTTCAGGCTTTTTTGCACTGACACAATATGCTTACTTGTGTAGATATAGGTTTTTTTTTCATTTTGGCCTTCATTTTTGTCTCGCCTTTTCGAAGAAAAAAAGAGACATAGGTGTTGCTTTTCCGGCGGCGGCGGCGGCGGCGGCGTCGTCAACATTCAAGTTTTGCGTTTAGGTCATTTTTCACAAACTGTATGCACTAGACCTTTCAAACTTTGCTTATAGTTGTATCACGGGTGGTACATTGCAACGTGACAAAACAAATGTGGAAGTGACCTTGACCCTCCAAGCAAAGCGCAGATAACTTAATAATTTTTAGGTTCAACTTTTGCGTTTAGGTCACTTTTTCACAAACTGTATGCACTAGACCTTTCAAACTTTGCTTATAGTTGTATCTTGGGTAGTACATGGCAACGTGACAAAGCAAATGTGAAAGTGACCTTGACCCTCCAAGCAAAGGGCAGATAACTTAATAATTTTTAGGTTCAACTTTTGCATTTAGGTCACTTTTTCACAAACTGTATGCACTAGACCTTTAAAACTTTGCTTATAGTTGTATCTTGAGTGGTACATCGCAACTTGACAAAGCAAATGTGGAAGTGACCTTGACCTCCAAGCAAGGGCAGATAACCTTATAATTTTTACCTTCAACTTTTGCGTTTAGGTCACTTTTTTACAAACTGTATGCACTAAGATCTTTCAAACTTTGCTTATAGTTGTATCTTGAGTGATACATTGCAACGTGACAAAGCAAATGTGGATGTGACCTTCACTATCCAAGCAAAGGGCAGATAACTTTAATTGTTGAATTTACATCACTTTCTCATGAACTAGAATTATGCACTAGATGTTTTAAACCTAATTTATAGCTTAATCTTTGGAAGAAAACATATTCTATTTTGACGTGGTTGTGTCTTCGTTAGTGAATCTTTTTTTTGGATGCCTGGATTTCATGTATGACCGTGACCTACTTTTTGGAGCTGATGATTTTTAGCTCTGCTGGCCAAAGACCTTCATTTTTCATCCGATCTTTACCAGACTTTACCAGATTGTTAATATCAATGAAAGCTCACACAAGTTCGAAAACCAGCCAGATCGGACCAATAACAGCGGAGTTATGGCCCTTGATTTAGTTAAAAATGCTATACTCAGCCTCGTTAATATGATAGGGCTTTCATTTTTCATCTGATCTTTACCAAACTTTACCAAACTTTACCAGATGTTTTGCCTTTTTTTTTTATTATTAGTACTTTTTTGTTTTAATTAAAAAAAATTTTTAATTATTTTGTTTTAATTATTTATTTTGGTTTAATTTTTTTTTTTTTTTTTTTTTTTTTTAAATTTTTAATTTTAATTTTTTTATTTTCTTATTTCATTATTTTTTTGTTTTAATTTTTTTTTGGTGTTAACGCCATGTTAGCAGGAAGCATTGCTGTGCCTATTGCATTTTTTTTCCCGGTTCATTGATTTTTGATGGAGTTACAGCCCCTTGACATTTTTTTTAATTTTCTTGATTAATTTTTTATTTTTTGTTATTTTCTTATTTCATTATTTTTTTATTTTAATTATTTTTTTGGTGTTAACGCCGTGTTAGCAGGAATCATTGCTGTTGCATTTTTTTTCCGGTTCATTGATTTTTGATGGAGTAACAGCCTATTGACATTTTTCTTTAAATTACTTGTCAGCGCTATTCCTCCTAAACGCCTTGTTGGATTTCGACGAAACTTGGCAGGAAGCATCGGTAAGATGTCTAGTTGTGCATATCGCGCGTTTGTTCCAGTTTGCTGATTTATGACGGAGTTATGGCACATTTTTACTTTAAATTTCTTGTCGGCGCTACTCCTCCTAAACGGCTTGTTGGATTTTTACAAAATTTGGCAGGAAGCCTCAGTATGATGTCTTGTTGTGGAAAGCATGAAATCAATGAAATTTTGGACAAGTTCGAAAACCAGCTATATCTAGTTAGTAACGACAGGTTATGGCCCTTGATTTGTTGAAAAATGCTATATTGTATTTTTGTATTTTCCTTTGTTAAATCTATAGTTACTTCATTTTTTATCGGTTCTTTACCATATTTGTTTAGAATGTTAATATAAACACTCCCCCCTCACCCCACCCATTCTTATGAAATTTCATTCATAGAAGAAAGTGCGATAAATTAAAAAATGCCCATGCCAGACTCGACACCACAGACATATTGCCCATGATTACCAGGTGAGCGATCAAAGGCCATCCTATCCCTGTTGTTTTTGCAATGTTTTAAAAAAACTACTGATGTGAATTTTATGTCGACAACCCTTGATATAAGAGCCGTTTTAGCCAGTAGAGCATCCACAGGCCCTCTTGGGCCTCTTGTTTTTAATAGAATGGCATTTTGTTTTTAAACAAATGCACTTAAATGTCATCTCAGCAAACGGCAAACTCGATTGTTTTTAATTATTAAAATGTTTACAAACTTTCATTTAAGCATCATTGACCTTTTTGTTTTTAAGTCCAGCCCCCGTTAGGCGAGACATGTGAATCCACGGATTTCTTGTTTAATTATTTTTTTCTTTATATTTTTGTGTTGTTTTGGTGAATTATTACATAGCTTCTTACGCATATATGTTGCCCTCACCACCCCCACTCCTCCCACCATCCACCCCCGCCTCTCTCCCACCCCCAACCCGCACCCCACTCAAAACTCGATATTTTTTTTTTTTTTACATATTTCTGTGTAGTTTTGGTCAATTCTTACACATAGTAATGTTGTGCTCCCAACCCCACCCCACATTGTTGTAGCCTTGTTTTCTGATGGTATATACTAGCTATAAATTTATTATTCTCTGAAAAATCGAATAGTCGAGTTGCGCTGTTCTCCGACAGCTCTTGTTTTAATTTCTTGTCAGCGCTACTCCTCCTAAACGCCTTGTTGGATTTCGACCAAACTCGGCAGGAAGCATCGGTAAAATGTCTAGTTGTGCATATCGCGCTTTTATTCCAGTTTGCTGATTTATGACGGAGTTATGGCACTTTGACATTTTTACTTTAAATTTCTTGTCGGCGCTACTCCTCCTAAACGGCTTGTTGGATTTCTACAATATTTCGGAGAAAGCCTCAGTATGATATCTAATTGTGCACAGCATGGTATATCAATGAAATTTTGAACAAGTTCGAAAACCAGCTAGATCTAGTTAGTAACGACAGTTTATGGCCCTTGATTTGTTGAAAAATGCTATATTGTATTTTTATATTTTCCTTTGTTAAATCTGTAGTTACTTCATTTTTTATCTGATCTTTACCATATTTGTTTAGAATGTTAATATAAACCCTCCCCCCACCCATTTTTATGAAATTTCATTCATAGAAGAAAGTGGGACAAATTAAAAAATGCCCATACCAGACTAGACAGCAGACATATTGCCCATGATTACCAGGTGAGCGATCTAAGTCCATCCTATCCCTGTTGTTTTTGCAATGTTTTAAAAAAACTACTGATGGGAATTTTATGTCGACAACCCTTGATATAAGACCTGTTTTAGCAAGTAGAGCATACACAGGCCCTTTTGGGCCTCTTGTTTTTAATAGAATGGCATTTTGTTTTTAAACAAATGTACTTAAATGTCATCTCAGCAAACGGCAAACTCGATTGTTTTTAATTACTAAAATGTTTACAAACTTTCATTTAAGCATCATTGACCTTTTTATTTTTAAGTCCAGCCCCCGTTAGGTGAGACATGTGAATCCACGGATTTCTTGTTTATTATTCATTTTACAGAGCATTAAGACAAAGAAGTACTGTCGATTTAGGTAAAGAAATAAAACTAAATCATTGCAAATGAAAACACATTGAAATGTTCGATTAAAATCTGGAGGTCAGAGGCGTAGCAAAGATTGTTTAAATTATATTATATTTCACATTTTGTGTTGCATGGAGTTTGCTAGGGGGTTATGGGCGCATTTACCATAGCTTATGGTCCTATACCAAGTTTGTTCTTTAATTCAGGATGAGGCTGGAGATACCATTTGGATGTGCCCCTCTTGTAAGGAGCCAGATGATGGCCACATGATAGGTTGTGACATATGTGATGAATGGTATCACCGTAATATTATACTTTTCTTTTTGTTGATGCATTTTTCCTTTCTTTGATTTAGTTTGGATTTGAAACTAGTGACTGTTCAACAATCAAAGTTTGCATACAAGTGCAATTTCAGTAAAACAAACACTGAGCACCAGCAGGCCTTGACACTTACTCATTTTGGCAGGTTTCCCGCAGGGACTTCTGCTTTTGATACCATGAAACGGGAGTCCCAACCATTTAACAGGTTTCCAAGTTTACATTTTTGAAAAATGTGCATAAAAAAATAATTTAAAAATGTTGAAATCAAAAATGACATAACTTTTTTATTAAATAATGCAAATATGTAGAATATATTGAACAGATATACAGATTGAAATAATTTCTCCTGAGATATCTAGGTGGGCCGTCAGAATACCCAACTTGGCAAGGTTGGTGTCCCTCCCCAAAAGTTGGTGTCCTCGCGATCCCCACCCAGGTTTTAGTGTCGAGGCCTGGCACCAGTGGAAGTTGGGACATCAGCTGTTGCTGGGATTCCAACCTTGCCCACATAGCCAAATTTTAACCTGGTTACCACTTAATAACTATTGATCTTCATTGTTTGTTGCTTGTAAACTGCTACAAAAACTTATTAGGCATTTGGAGATACATGTGTATCTAGATATCTGATAATACTCACCAAAAAGCAAATGACATCTTTAAATGCATTGATAGTGTCACAGGACTAGAAACATGTGCAGCCAGACCAGGGCTCGAACCCCGGACCTCAAAATTTCATTCCGATGCTCTACCACCAGAGCTAACCGGCCGGAGTGCTACATCAATCTACCTCATTAGATATCTATGAACCGTGACATACTCCCTCTATAATTTGGAATTGGTATTGACATCACAGCTGAACCTTGTAAGAATAATTTGCATGTTTTTCATAATCTACTCAGTCACGGACCTGCCGGGATCGCCAAATGACACAGGGCTAAAAAGACGTGCAGCCAGATGGGGGATCGAACCCAGGACCTCGGAATACTGTTTCCATGCTCAACCGACTGAGCTAACCGGCAGGACCGTTATATCAATCTACCTTTTGAGATATCTATTATAAATTATAGAATATTTTCAGATGTTTATTATGTATGAACAGGGCTTTTCCTAAGTGTTTTGTGAAAAAGGCCCCTAGATCGAATTGGAAATTATTTCATTGACAAATTTCCAAAATTGGGAAATTAGTACATTATGAACAATTATCATTTAAATAGTGATTTCAACCTGTTAGAGTGGTAACAACAATCAGTTACTGAAATTAGTGTATGGAGTGACACCAACACATTTGAATAGAAAATAAGTTAAAAACTTCATTATTTTTTAATTATTATAAAAAAAAATTGTTTTGTGGATTGGGATATTTTTTCTTGATTATTTTGTTTTTTAAATATATACATGTTTTTTTGTTTTTTTTTAAATACATACATGTTGTTTTTTTTAGGTGTTTCTTTTTTTTGTTAATATTACTTCATTTAAAAAAAAAAATCTTCATTTCTTTTTTTTCTTCTTTTTTTTTTGTTAACGCCGTATTATCAGGAAGCATTGATGTGATTTCTACTTGTGCCCATTGCATTTTTGTTCCAGTTCACTGATTTATGAAGGAGTTATGGCCCTTTGACATTTTTACTTTAAATTTCTTGTTGGCGCTACTCCTTCTAAACGACTTGTTGGATTTCTACAAAATTTGCCAGGAAGCCTCAGTATGATGTCTAGTTATGCAAAGCGCGGTATATCAATGAAATCTTGGACGAGTTCGAAAACCAGCTAGATCTTTTTAGTAATGACAGAGTTATAGCCCTTGATTTGTTGAAAAATGCTGTATTGTATTTTCCTTTGTTAAATCTGTAGTTACTTCATTTTTTATGTGATCTTTACCATATTTGTTTAGAATGTTAATATAACCCCCTGCACTCATTTTTATGAAATTTCATTAACAGAAGAAAGTGGGTCAAATTCAAAAAATACTCATGGCATACTAGACACAGAACACTTATTGCCCATGATTAATAGGTGAGCGATCTAAGGCAACCCTATCCCTGTTGTTTTTGCAATGTTTAAAAGAAGCACTGATGGGAATTTTATGTTGACAACCCTTGATATGAGCTATTTTAGCAAGTAGAGTGTCCACTCTTGTTTTTAAAAGAATGGCATTTTGATTTTAAACAAATGCACGTAAATGTCATCTCGGCAAACTGCAAACTCCATTGTTTTTAGGTACTAAAATGTTTACAAATTTTCATTTAAGCATCATTCACCTTTTTATTTTTAAGTCCAGCCCACGTGAGGTGAGACTAGTGAATCCGCTGATTTCTTGTTTTGTTGTCATTGTTGATTTCCTAATTGGCTTGGGTGTTCTTGTTGTTGTTTAATATGTTGTGTGATTGTATGTTGATCCTGTTGTTCTTGTTTCAGTCATATCGAATTCATTGTTGGTTTGTTGTTGTCATTGCTGATTCGATATTTGGCTTTGGTGTTGTTGTTGTTGTTGTTGTTGTGATTATATGTTGATCCTGTTGTTGTTGTTTTAGTCATATCGACTTGACTGTAGTTTTGTTGTTGTCATTGTTGTTTCCCTAATTGGCTTGTTGTTTAATATGTTGATACTCTTGTTGGTTTTCCAGTCATATTGACTTGACTGTTGTTTTGTTGGTGTCATTGTTGTTTCAGTATTTGGCTTGGGTGTTGTTTTTGTGTGATTATATGTTGATCCTGTTGTTGTTGTTTTAGTCATATTGACTTCACTGTTGTTTTTGTTGTTGTCATTGCTGATTCCCTAATTGGCTTGGGTGTTCTTGTTGTTGTTTATAAGGTTTGTCCTGCTGTTGTAGTTCCAGTCATATTGACTTGACTTTTGTTTTGTTGTCATTGTTGATTCATTATTTGGCTTGGGTTTTGTTGTTGTTTGATTATATGTTGATGCTGTTGTTTTTGTTCCCGTCAAATCGACTTCACTGTTGTATTGGTTGATGTCTTTGTTGATTCATTATTTGGCTTGGCAGTTGCTGTTGTTTGATTATATGTTGGTCCTGTTGTTGCTGTTTCAGTGATATTGACTGCACTGTTGTTTTGTTGTTGTCATTGTTGAATCAGTATTTGGCTTGGGTGTTGCTGTTGTTTGATTATATGTTGGTACTGTTGTTGTTTTGTCATATTGACTTCATTGTTGTTTTGTTGTTGTCAATGTTGATTCAGTATTTGGCTTGGGTGTTGTTGTGTGATTATATGTTGATCCTGTTGTTGTTGTTGTTGTTTTAGTCATATTGACTTTACTGTTGTTTTGTTGTTGTCAATGTTGATTCCCTAATTGGCTTGGATGTTCTTATTGTTGTTAAATATGTTGGTCCTTTTGTTAGTTTTCCAGTCATATTGACTTGACTGTTATTTTTTTGTTGGCATTGTTGATTAAGTGTTTGGCTTGGGTTTTGTAGTTGTTTGATTATATGTTGATCCTGTTGTTGTTGTTCCAGTCAAATCGACTTCACTGTTGTTTTCTTATTGTCATTGTTAATTCAGTATTTGGCTTGAGTGTTTTTTTTATTTGATTCTATGTTGGTCCTGTTGTTATTGCGTTTCTACTATAATCAAAGTCAAATTTGGCCGCGTTGTTCTTCAATTTAAATTTGTTCCTATTGTTATGGTTTCAGTCATTGACTTCACTGTTGTTGTTTTGTTGTTCCCATTGTTGATTCCAAATTTGGTTTGGGTCCTGTTGTTGTTGCGTTTAATTGTTGTTAAAGTCAAATTTTGCAACATCGTTGTTCTTCAATTTAAATTTGGTCCTGTTGTTGTAGCTCCAGTCATATTGACTTGACTGTTGCTTTGTTGTTGTCACTGTTGATTAATTATTTGACTTTGGTGTTGTTGTTGTTTGATTATATGTTGATGCTGTTGTTTTTGTTCCCGTCATATCGACATCACTGTTGTTTTGTTGGTGTCATTGTCGATTCATTATTTGGCTTAGCTGTTGCTGTTGTTTGATAAAATGTTGGTCCTGTTGTTGTTGTTTCAGTCATATTGACTGCACTGTTGTTTTGTTGTTGTTGTTATTAATTCATTATTTGCCTTGGCTGTTGTTGTTGTGTGATTATATGTTGATCCTGTTGTTGTTGTTTTAGTCATATCGACGTTATTGTCATTGTTGTTTCCGTATTTGGCTTGGGTATTCTTGTTATTGCTTAATATGTTGGTCCTCTTGTTGGTTCTCCAGTCATATTGACTGCACTGTTGTTTTGTTGTTGTCATTGTTGATTCAATATTTGGCTTTGGTGTTGTTGTTGTGTGATTGTATGTTGATCCTGTTGTTCTTGTTTCAGTCATATCGAATTCATTGTTGGTTTGTTGTTGTCATTGCTGATTCGATATTTGGCTTTGGTGTTGTTGTTGTTGTTGTTGTTGTTGTGATTATATGTTGATCCTGTTGTTGTTGTTTTAGTCATATCGACTTGACTGTAGTTTTGTTGTTGTCCTTGTTGTTTCCCTAATTGGCTTGTTGTTTAATATGTTGATACTCTTGTTGGTTTTCCAGACATATTTACTGCACTGTTGTTTTGTTGTTGTCATTGTTGCTTCAATATTTGGCTTGGGTGTTGTTGTTGTTGTTGGATTATATGTTGGTCCTGTTGTTGTTCCAGTCATATCGACTTCACTGTTGTTTTGTTGTTGTCATTGTTGATTCAATATTTGTCTTGGGTGTCGTTTTTGTGTGATTATATGTTGATCCTGTTGTTGTTGTTGTTGTTTTAGTCATATCGACTTCAGTGTTATTTTGTTGTTGTCATTGTTGACTCCCTAATTTGCTTGGGTGTTCTTGGTGTTGTTTAATATGTTTGTCCTCTTGTTGGTTTTCCAGTCATATTGACTTGACTGTTGTTTTGTTGGTGTCATTGTTTTTATATGTTGGTCTTGTTGTTGTTCGTCATATCGACTTCATTGTTGTCGTCATTGTTGATTCAGTATTTGGTTTGGGAGTTGGTAGTTGTTTGATTATATGTTGGTCCTGTTGTTGTTGTTTCAATCATATTGACTGCACTGTTGTTTTGTTGTTGTCATTGTTGATTCAGTATTTGCCTTGGGTGTTGTTATGTGATCCTGTTGTTGTTGTTTTAGTCATATCGATTTGTTGTTGTCATTGTTATTTCCTTAATTGTCTTGGGTGTTCTTGTTATTGTTTAATATGTTGGTGCTCCTTTTGGTTTTCCAGTCACATTGACTGCACTGTTGTTTTGTTGTTGTCATTGTTGATTCAGTAATTGGCTTTGGTATTGTTGTTGTGTCTCAGATTATATGTTGATCCTGTTGTTCTTGTTTCAGTCATATCGACTTCATTGTTGGTTTGTTGTTGTCATTGCTGATTCGATATTTGGCTTTGGTGTTGTTGTTGTGTGATTATATGTTGATCCTGTTGTTGTTGTTTTAGTAATATCGACTTTACTGTTGTTTTGTTGTTGTCATTGTTGTTTCCATAATTGGCTTGCATGTTCTTGTTATTGTTTAATATGTTGGTGCTCTTTTTGGTTTTCCAGTCACATTGACTGCACTGTTGTTTTGTTGTTGTCATTGTTGATTCAGTAATTGGCTTTGGTATTGTTGTTGTGTGTCAGATTATATGTTGATCCTGTTGTTCTTGTTTCAGTTATATCGACTTCATTGTTAGTTTGTTGTTGTCATTGCTGATTCGATATTTGGCTTTGGTGGTGTTGTTGTGTGATTATATGTTGATCCTGTTGTTGTTGTTTTAGTAGTATTGACTTTACTGTTGTTGTTTTTTTGTCATTGTTGTTTCCGTAATTGGCTTGCGTGTTCTTGTTATTTAATATGTTGGTCCTTTTGTTGGTTTTCCAGTCATATTGACTGCACTGTTGTTTTGTCGTTGTCATTGTTGATTCAGTAATTGGCTTTGGTGTTGTTGTTCTGTGTCAGATTATGTGTTGATCCTCTTGTTGGTTTTTCAGTCATATTGACTTGACTGTTGTTTTGTTGGTGTCATTGTTTTTTTCAGTATTTGGCTTGGGTGTTGTTTTAGTGTGATTATATGTTGATCCTGTTGTTGTTGTTTTAGTAATACCGACTTTACTGTTGTTTTGTTGGTGTCATTGTTGTTTCCGTAATTGGCTTGCGTGTTCTTGTTATTTAATATGTTGGTCCTCTTGTTGGTTTTTCAGTCATATTAACTGCACAGTTGTTTTGTTGTTGTCATTCTTGCTTCAGTATTTGGCTTGGGTGTTGTTGTTGTTTGATTATATATTGGTCCTGTTGTTTTTTTTTCAGTCATATTGACTGCACTGTTGTTTGTTATTACCATTGTTGATTTAATATTTGGCTTGGGTGTTGCTGTTGTTTGAATATATGTTGATCCTGTTGTTGTTGTTGTTGTTTTAGTCATATCGACTTCACTGTTGTTTTGTTGTTGTCATTGTTGATTCAATATTTGCCTTGGTTGTTGTGTGATTATATGTTGATCCTGTTGTTGTCGTTGTTGTTTTAGTCCTATCTACTTCACTGTTTAATATTTTTTGTCCTCTTGTTGGTTTTCCAGTCATATTGACTTGACGTGTCATTGTTGTTTCAGTATTTGGCTTGGGTGTTGTTTTAGTGTGATTATATGTTGATCCTGTTGTTGTTGTTTTAGTCATATTGACTTCACTGTTGTTTTGTTGTTGTCATTGTTAATTCTCTAATTGGCTTGTGTGTTCTTGTTGTTTAATATGTAGGTCCTTTTGTTGGTTTTCCAATCATATTGACTTGACTGTTGTTTTATTGGTGTCATTGTTGTTTCAGTATTTTGCTTGGGTGTTGTTTTTGTGTGATTATATGTTGATCCTGTGGTTGTTGTTGTTGTTGATTCCCTTATTGGCTTGGGTGTTCTTGTTGTTGTTTAATATGGTAGTCCGCTTGTTGGTTTTCCAGTCATATTGACTTGACTGTTGTTTTGTTGTTGTCATTGTTGATTCAGTATTTGGCTTTGGTGATGTAGTTGTTTGATTGTATGTCAATCATGTTGTTGTTGTTCCAGTCAAATCGACTTCACTGTTGCTTTCTTATTGTCATTGTTAATTCAGTATTTGGCTTGAGTGTTTTTTTGGTTTGATTTGATGTTGGTCCTGTTGTTATTGCATTTCTACTAGAGTCAATGTCAAATTTGGCTGCAATGTTCTTCAATTTAAATTTGGTCCTATTGTTATTGTTTCAGTCATTGACTTCACTGTTGTTGTTTTGTTGTTCCCATTGTTGATTCGAGAATTTGGTTTAGGTCCAGTTGTTGTTGCATTTAATTGTTGTTCAAGTCAAATTTTTCAACATCATTTTTCTTTAATTTAAATTTTGTCCTGTTGTTGTAGCTCCAGTCATATTGACTTGACTGATGTTTTGTTGTTGTCATTGTTGATTTATTATTTGGCTTGGCTGTTGTTGTTGTTTGATTACATGTTGATGCTGTTGTTTTTGTTCCCATGATATCGACATCACTGTTGTTTTCTTGGTGTCATTGTCGATTTATTTTTTGGCTTGGCTGTTGCTGTTGTTTGATTATATGTTGGTCCTGTTGTTGTTCCACCCATATCGACTTCATTGTTGTCATTGTTGATCCAGTATTTGGCTTGGGTGTTGTTGTTGTGTGATTATATGTTGATCGTGTTGTTGTTGTTTTAGTGATATCAACTTCACTGTTGTTTTGTTGTTGTCATTGTTGATTCCCAAATTGGCTTGGAAGTTCTTGTTTTGTTTAAGATGTTTGTCCTCTTGTTGGTTTTACAGTCATATTGAATTTACTGTTGTTTTGTTGTCATTGTTGATTTATTATTGGCTTGCGTGTTGTTGTTGTTTGATTATATGTTGGTCCTCTTGTTTTTCCAGCCATATCGACTTCACTGTTGTATTGTTGTTGTCACTGTTGATTCAATATTTTGGCTTGGGTGTTGTGTTTTTGTGATTATATGTTCATCCTGTTTTTGTTGTTTCAGTCATATCGCCTTCACTGTTGTTTTGTTGTTGTCATTGTTGATTCTCTAATTGGCTTAGGTGTTCTTGATGTTATTTTTATTTTGGTCTTCTTGTTGGTTTTCCAGTCATATTGACTGGACTGTTGTTTTGTTGGTGTCATCATTGTTTCAGTATTTGACTTGGGTGTTGTTTTTGTGTGATTATATGTTGATCCTGTTGTAATTGTTTTAGTCATATCGACTTCACTGTTGTTTTGTTGTTGTCATTGTTGATTCAATATTTGGATTAGGTGTTGTTTTTGTGTGATTGTATGTTGATCATGTCGTTGTTGTTGTTTAAGTCATATCGACTTCACTATTGTTTTGTTGTTGTCATTGTTGATTCCCTAATTTTCTTGGGTGTTCTTGATGTTGTTTATATGTTGGTCCTCTTGTTGGCTTTCCAGTCATATTGACTGGACTGTTGTTTTGTTGGTGTCATCATTGTTTCAGTATTTGACGTGGGTGTTGTTTTAGTGTGATTATATGTTGATCCTGTCATTGTTGTTTTAGTCATATCGACTTCACTGTTGTTTTGTTTTTGTCATTGTTGTTTCCCTTATTGGCTTGGGTGTTCTTGTTATTGTTTAATATGTTTGTCCTCTTGTTGTTTTTCCAGTCATATTTACTTGACTGTTGTTTTGTTGGTGTCATCAGTGTTTCAGTATTTGACTTGTTTGTTGTTTTTGTGTGATTATATGTTGATCCTGTTGTTGTTGTTTTAGTCATATCGACTTCAGTTGTTTTGTTGTTGTCATTGTTGATTCCCTAATTGGCTTGGGTGTTCTTGTTGTTGTTTAATATGTTGGTCCTCTTGTGGGTTTTTCAGTCATATTGACTTGACCGTTGTTTTGTTGTTGTCATTGTTGTTTCAGTATTTGGCTAGGGTGTTGTTTTTGTGTGATTATATGTTGATCATGTTGTTGTTTTAGTCATGTCGACTTCATTGTCGGTTGATTCATTATTTGGCTTGGCTGTTCCTGTTATTTGATTATATGTTGGTCCTGTTGTTTTTGTTTCAGCCATATCGACTTCACTGTTGTTTTGTAGTTGTCGTTATTGATTCCGTATTTGGCTTGGGTGTTATTGTTTGATTATATGCTGATACTTTTGTTGTTGTTTCAGTCATATTGACTGCACTGTTGTTTGGTTGCTGTCATTGTTGATTCAATATTGGATTTGGGTTTGTTGTTGTGTGATTGTATGTTGATCCTGTTGTTCTTGCTTCAGTCATATTGACTTCACTGTTGGATTGTTGTTGTCATTGTTGATTCAATATTTGACTTTGGTGTTGTGTGATTATATGTTGATCCTGTTGTTGTTGTTTAAGTCATATCGACTTTACTGTTGTTTTGTTGTTGTCATTGTTGTTTCCCTAATTGTCTTGGGTGTTCTTGTTATTGTTTAATATGTTGGTCCTCTTGTTGGTTTTCCAGTCATATTGACTGCACTATTGTTTTGTTGTTGTCATTCTTTTTTCCCTAATTGGCTTGGGTGTTCTTGTTATTGTTTAATATGTTGGTCCTCTTGTTGATTTTCCAGTCATATTGACTGCACTATTGTTTTGTTGTTGTCATTGTTGATTCGGTATTTGGCTTGGGTGTTGTTGTTGTTTGATTGTATGTTGATCCTGCTGTTGTTGTTCCAGTCATATTGACTTCACTGTTGCTTTGTTGTTGTCATTGCTAATGCAGTATTTGGCTTGAGTATTTGTTTTGTTTGATGTTATGTTAGTCGTGTTGTTATTGCGTTTCTACTATAGTCAAAGTCAAATTTTGCCTCGTTGATTTTCTTCAATTTAAATTTTGTCCTGTTATGGTTTCAGTCTTTTACTTCCTGATGTTGTTTTGTTGTTCCCACTGTTAAATTCCGTATTTGGCTAGGGTCCTGTTGTTGTTGCGTTTAATTGTTGTTCAAGTCAGGTTTTGAAACATCGTTGTTCTTCAATTAAAATTTGGTACTGTTTTTGTAGTTCCAGTCATATTGACTTGACTGTTGTTTTGTTGTCATTGTTGATTCAATATTTGGCTTGTGTGTTGTTGTTGTTGTATGATTATATGTCAATACTGTTGTTCCCGCCATATCGACATCACTGTTGTTTTGGTTGGTGTCATTGTTGATTCAATATTTGGCTTGGATGTTGTGGTTGTTCGATTATATGTTGGTCGAGTTGTTGTTCCAGTCATATCGACTTTATTGTTATTTTGTTGGTGTCGTTGTTGATTGATTATTTGACTTGGGTGTTGTTGTTGTTTGATTATATGTTGATGCTGTTGTTATTGTTCCCGTCATATCGACATCACTGTTGTTTTATTGGTGTCATTGTCGATTCATTATTTGGTTAGATGTTGCTGTTGTTTGATTATATGTTGGTCCTGTTGTTTTTGTTTCAGTCATATTGACTGCACTGTTGTTTTGTTGTTGTCGTTGTTGATTCAATATTTGGCTTGGGTGTTGCTATTGTTTGATTATATGTTGGTCCTGTTGTTGTTCGTCATATCGACTTTATTGTTGATTCAGTATTTGGCTTCGGTGTTGGTAGTTGTTTGATTATATGTTGGTCCTGTTGTTGTTGTTTCAATCATATTGACTGCACTGTTGTTTTGTTGTTGTCATTGTTGATTCAGTATTTGCCTTGGGTGATGTTGTTATGTGATCCTGTTGTTGTTGTTGTTTTAGTCATATCGACTTTACTATTGTTTTGTTGGTGTCATTGTTGTTTCTGTAATTGTCTTGGGTGTTCTTGTTATTGTTTAATATGTTGGTGCTCTTTTTTGTTGTCCAGTCATATTGACTGCACTGTTGTTTTGTTGTTTCAGTAATTGGCTTTGGTGTTGTTGTGTGATTATATGTTGATCCTGTTGTTGTTGTTTTAGTCATATCGACTTTACTGTTATTTTGTTGTTGTCATTGTTGACTCCCTAATTGGTTTGGGTGTTCTTGATGTTGTTTATTATGTTGGTCCTCTTGTTGTTTTTCCAGTCATATTGACTTGACTGTTGTGTTCTTGGTGTCATTGTTGTTTCAGTATTTGGCTTGGGTGTTGTTTGGTGTGATTATATGTTGATCCTTTTGTTATTTTAGTCATATCGATTTCACTGTTGTTTTGTTGTTGTCATTGTTGATTCCCTAATTGGCTTGGGTGTTCTTGTTGTTGTTTAATATGTTTGTCGCTTGTTTTTTTTCCAGTCATATTGACTTGACTGTTGTTTTGATGTTGTCTTTGTTGATTCAGTATTTGGCTATGGTGTTGTAGTTGTTTGATTGTATGTTGATCCTGTTGTTGTTTTTCCAGTCATATCGACTTCACTATTACTTTCTTATTGTCATTGTTAATTCAGTATTTGGCTTGAGTTTTTTTTTGGTTTGATTTGATATTGGTCCTGTTGTTATTGTGTTTCTACTAAAGTCAAAGTCAAATTGGGCTGCATTGTTCTTCAATTTAAATTTGGTCCTATTGTTATGGTTTCAGTCATTGACTTCACTGTTGTTGTTTTGTTGTTCCCATTGTTGATTCCATATTGTGTTTGGGTCCTGTTGTTGTTGCATTTAATTGTTGTTCAAGTCAAATTTTGCAACACAGTTTTTTGAGTCGCCATGCGTCTTTAATCGTGTATGTATATACTGCAATTTCTGAATATGGGCTTTTTAAAAAGGGTGACGAGCTTTACGATTTTCGGCAATGTAGTCCCCTTTAACTGCCTCAAATACAACTTAATTTGATAAGGTGACTGACATGAAAGTTATGTATACCGAGTAATATATGTACTGATTGTGAAATAATGAAATGATTATAATTGTATACAGTATAAACGTGTCTTTTTTGTAGATTTACCGAAATATTATGCGCATTAATACACCAATTTTCGGACGTGGAGCTTTACGCACTTCGAGAATGCACTTCGAGCATTTAGTTCCTTTAACTGCTTCAAGTATAACTTAATTTCATAAGGTAACTGACATAAACGTTATATATACCGAATAATATAACTACTGATTGTGAACAATTGTCATTGTATACAGTATATACGTGTCTTTTTTGAAAAAAGGAACTTAAATACTATGCGCAATAATACACGCATCAATATTTTATGAATGGATTTCAAAAGCGTAGTTACCCGGATGTCGAACATCTCATTAATATTAATTCATTTGATTCGATAGTGCAGCAGAAACTCGATAATTATCCATTAATTCAGAACCATTAATTTGAAAATGTACACTCATTGACGAAAAATAAGCAATCTGTTAACACATTTTCCGCCCCAGTTTCTAAACCAGTAAGCTAAACATGCCGCTCATGCATGACCTAGATAAAAAATTAGGAACTAAATGTCCATTAATATTGTAGTTATTGTGTCTAGTACTTTGAGAAATAGTATGGCATCTGCTACAAATAAATACACAAGCTGATGAAACGAATTTGTCAAGAAGTGCTCCGTTCTACTACCAACAACAACAAGGTATGAAAAAGTTCGTAATTGATGGTATTTCGATTGAATGTTTGTGAAATTTCCGGGCCGTAAAAGAGCGGTGTCCTAGTAGTTTGGATGGTATATAGTTTCGGATAAAATTATTTTTTTTTTTTTTTTTTACATTATCAAATAAGAAAAACTGTCCCTTACAAATACATGTTGGTGGAAAAAAAATATATATATGTATAGATACAGTTATAAAGTATATTTCTATTCATTATTTAAGGTGTAAGGAGTTCCAGGAATCCTACTTTTAAATGCATTCTAGTCTAGGCTCCTAATTCTTTAACTTGTAGAAAGTGGTGACAAAAAGGAAAATATAGCCAGCGGAGGCCCTGATAGTCTAATAAAACCAAGTTTGGCTCCAGTTTCACCAAGTCAGCTCTGATTATTATCGTTCGCAAAAGTCCTAGTACTCTCCTTTGCATCGGTTATAAATTACTATGTAATATTCTATTCTAACTTATTTGAAACAAAGTAGTAAATACGTCCACTATAAATTAGGAGCATAAAGTGGTAGCAAAAAGAAAAATATAGTCAGGAGGTTCTGAGTTTGATTACTACATATGTAACAAATGTGTGGTATGAAAGCGAATAAAGACTAATTTCCAATAAGAAAAAAATATTGGACCTTTCCATTTTAAATCAGGGCCTGTCCATTAGCCCTGGGCCTGTCTCTTAAAATAATTGCCTGTGAGCACTGACATACACTCGAAAACCAAAACACCTGTAACATTTAACATAACCTTTAACCTCACCAAGAAGACAGACACAGTTCAATCTTGGCGACTCTCAGGACCTCGAGTCCTTTGATCTTTAATTTAAATTTAGTCCTGTTGTTGTAGTTCCAGTCATATTGACTTGACTGTTGTTTTGTTGTTGTCATTGTTGATTCATTATATGGCTTGGCTGTTGTTGTTGATTGATTATATGTTGATGCTGTTGTTTTTGTTCCCATCATATCAACATCACTGTTGTTTTCTTGGTGTCATTGTCGATTCATTATTTGGCTTGGCTGTTGCTCTTGTTTGATTATATGTTGGTCCTGTTGTTGTTATTTCAGTCAAAATGACTGCACTGTTGGTTTGTTGTTGTTGTTGTTGTTGATTCAGTATTTGGCTTAGGTGTTGCTGTTGTTTGATTATATGTTGGTCCTGTTGTTGTTCCACCCATATCGTCTTCATTGTTGTTGTCATTGTTGATTCAGTATTTGGCTTGGGTGTTGTTGTTGTTTGATTATATGTTGATCCTGTTGTTGTTGTTTTAGTCATGTCAACATCACTGTTGTTTTGTTGACGTCCTTGTTGATTCATTACTTGTCTTGGCTGTTCCTGTTGTTCCTGTTGTTTGATTATAATTTATTATGTTGGTCCTGTTGTTGTTGTTCCAGCCATATCGACTTCAATGTTGTTTTGTTGTTGTCGTTATTGATTCCGTATTTGGCTTGGGTGTTATTGTATGTTGATACTTTTGTCACTGTTTCAGTCATATTGACTGCACTGCTGTTTTGTTGTTGTCATTGTTAATTCAATATTTGGCTTTGGTGTTATTGTTGTGTGATTGTATGTTGATCCTGTTGTTCTTGTTTCAGTCATCTCGACTTCACTGTTGGTTTGTTGTTGTCATTGCTGATTCGATATTTGGCTTTGGTGTTGTTGTTGTGTGATTATATGTTGATCCTGTTGTTGTTGTTTTAGTCATATCGACTTTACTGTTTTTTTGTTGTTGTCATTGTTGATTCCCTAATTGCCTTTTGTGTTCTTGTTATTGTTTAATATGTTGGTCCTTTTGTTGGTTTTCCAGTCATATTGACTGCACTGTTGTTTTGTTGTTGTTGCTTCAGTATTTGGCTTGGGTGTGGTTTGATTATATTTTGGTCCTGTTGTTGTTGTTTCAGTCATATTGACTGCACTTTTTTGTTGTTGTTGTCATTGTTGATTTAATATTTGGCCTGGGTGTTGCTGTTGTTTGATTATATGTTGGTCCTGTTGTTGTTCCAGCCATATCGTCTTCACTGTTGTTTTATTGTTGTCATTGTTGATTCAGTATTTGGATTAGGTGTTGTTTTTGTGTGATTATATGTTGATCCTGTTGTTGTTGTTGTTTTAGTCATATCGACTTCACTGTTGCTTTGTTGTTGTCATTGTTGATTCCCTAATTGACTTGGGTGTTCTTGATGTTGTTTATATGTTGGTCCTCTTGTTGGATTTCCAGTCATATTGACTTGACTGTTGTTTTGTTGGTGTCATCATTGTTTCAATATTTGACATGGGTGTTGTTTTAGTGTGATTATATGTTGATCCTGTTGTTGTTGTTGTTTTAGTCATATCAAATTGACTGTAGTTTTGTTGTTGTCATTGTTGTTTCCCTAATTGGCTTGTTGTTTAATATGTTGATTATCTTGTTGGTTTTCCAGACGTATTGACTGCACTGTTGTTTTGTTGTTGTCACTGTTGCTTCACTATTTGGCTTTGGTGTTGTTGTTGTTTGATTATATGTTGGTTCTGTTGTTGTCGTTTAGTCATATTGACTGCACTGTTGTTTTGTTGTTGTCATTTTTGATTTAATTTTTGGCTTGGGTGTTGCTATATGTTGCTCCTGTTGTTGTTCCAGCCATATTGACTTCACTGTTGTTTTGTTGTTGTCATTGTTGACTCAGTATTTGGCTTGGGTGTTGTTTTTGTGTGATTATATGTTGATCCTGTTGTTGTTGTTTTAGTCATATCGACTTCACTGTTGTTTTCTTGCCATTGTTGATTCCCTTATTGGCTTGGGTGTTCTTGTTGTTGTTTAATATGTTTGTCCTCTTGCTGGTTTTCCAGTCATATTGACTTGACTGTTGTTTTGTTGTCATTGTTGATTCATTATTTGGCTTAGGTGTTGTTGTTGTTTGATTATATGTCGATGCTGTTGTTTTTCTTTCCCGTCATATCGATTTCACAGTTGTTTTGGTTGGTGTAATTGTTGAATCATTATTTGGCTTGGCTGTTGCTGTTGTTTGATTTTATGTTGGTCCTGTTGTTTTTGTTGTTTCAGTCATATTATCTGCACTGTTGTTTTGTTGTTGTCGTTGTTGATTCAATATTTGGCTTGGGTGTTGCTGTTGTTTGATTATATGTTGGTCCTGTTGTTGTTCTTCATATCGACTTTATTGTTGATTCAGTATTTGGCTTGGGTGTTGGTAGTTGTTTGATTATATGTTGGTCCTGTTGTTGTTGTTTCAATCATATTGACTGCACTGTTGTTTTGTTGTTGTCATTGTTTATTCAGTAGTTACCTTGGGTGTTGTTGTTATGTGATCCTGTTGTTGTTGGTTTAGTCATATCGACTTTACTATTGTTTTGTTGGTGTCATTGTTGTTTCCGTAATTGTCTTGGGTGTTCTTGTTATTGTTTAATATGTTGGTGCTCTTTTTTGTTTTCCAGTCATATTGACTGCACTGTTGTTTTGTTGTTTTAGTAATTGGCTTTGGTGTTGTTGTTGTGTGATTATATGTTGATCCTGTTGTTGTTGTTGTTTTAGTCATATTGACTTGACTGTTGTTTTCCTGGTGTCATTGTTGTTTCAGTATTTGGCTTGGGTGTTGTTTGGCGTGATTATATGTTGATCCTGTTGTTCTTTTAGTCATATCGATTTCACTGTTGTTTTGTTAATAATAATAATAATAATAATAAATTCTTTATTTAAAGAAGAAGGTTAACACATTATGACATACTATCAAGATATACACATCATATTTTCAATGCGGCCTTCTGCACATGAATTAACAAACATTTAGTGCTTTTAACAAATACACTAACAATAAAAACATTCAATCTTCGACAAACACTCAGTTATATTTGAATATAGAAGAAATATAAGAAGTCTTACATAATGTACATATATATCCAAGCAAAAAAAAAAAAAAAAAAAATGTAATATCATTCATGTTAATGTGCATTTTGCAATAAACATTTTATAATTATATTTAAATGACTGGATAGTAGGAAGAGAACGTATGTCGACCGGTATATTGTTCCAAACGTGTCGACCAAAGTCGCTAAAGGTGTCTTTCATGTATTTAGTTAGCGTTTTTTGTGTAACAAGATCATTTCGTGTAGCTGATCTGAGATTATACCTATTATTACATGAGATTGTCAAAAGTTGTGATATGTAATTAGGAGCTAGGTTGTTTATTGATTTATATATCAACACACCAGTATGATAATGACATCTGTTATGAAAAGAAAGCCACTGAAGTTCAATGAACATATCCTTAGAATTAGTTCGAAAAGGTTTGTTTAATATTATTCTAGCTGCTCTTTTTTGAATTTTATGTATTTTATCTTCTATTATTTTGTTTTTACCCCATACAGTACAGCAATAATCAAATGTAGACATAATATAGGCATTATAAAACATAATCTTCATATCATATGTTAAATAGTAAGATATACGTTTCAATAAGGCAATTTTAGAATTGAGTTTGGAACACATTTTGGCTATTTGTACATTCCAAGACAAAGTTCTGTCAACATGAACTCCAAGGACCTTTTGAACTGCGACATTTTCTATACATAAACTATCAACAGTTAATTTCAATATATCCACATGTTTGAGCTTGTGATTAGTTCCTATGACCATGCATTTCGTTTTCGCTGGATGTAATGACATATTATTCAAAATACACCACTTATTTATAATATTCAAACGATCTTGAAGTCTATTTTGTACATCCAAAATATTATAATCAGATTCGTATACTGTAGTATCATCTGCATAAATATCTGTATTTCCAGAGGTAGATGCGAATGCAATGTCATTTATGTACAATAGAAATAGCAATGGACCTAGTATTGATCCCTGAGGAACACCTGAAGTAACTTTAAGCATCTCGGATTTTAAAGTTTTAACCTTTATCAATTGTTTTCTATTCGAAAGATATGAATCAAATAATTTAACGGTATTGTCTGAAAAATGGTAAAGTTTCAATTTGTGTATTAATATTCTATGGTCTACAAGATCGAATGCCTTTCTTAGATCAAGAAATACAGCTCCAATTAATTTACCTGAGTCTATATCTTTTAACCATGCTTCTATTAACCGTGTCAGAGCAGTATGACATGAATGATATTGTCTGAAACCTGACTGGGTCTCGTGAATAACATTATACGTCATGAATGATATTGTCTGAAACCTGACTTGGTCTCGTGAATAACATTATACGTCTTGAAATAGAATAGTATTTGAATGGCTATATGACGCTCAAATATTTTTGAAATTGTTGGTAAGATTGAAATTGGACGATAATTACATGGGTCGTCTTTATTTCCATTTTTGTGTATAGGAATCACACAAGCCTCCTTAAAAGTATCAGGGAACACTCCCGTTTGTATGCTGTTATTTATGATTGAAGCTATGGAGGATGTTATGTAATCACCACAATATTTTAAAATTCTAGGACCAACACCGTCTATACCTGTTGATTTGTTACTATCAAGTTTATCAATCAATTTTCTAACTTCAAAAGGTGTTATGAGTTTTATACTAAATGAAGCATATTTCAATTTAATATCAAGTTGTTGCCGTAATTCAGAGAAATCTCTTTTTACAAAACTCGTCTTATTAACAACGTTTGAAATATTTATAAAATGCTCATTTAATGCATTAATAATATTTAATTGTCCTGATATGATATGATCATTTTTGATAAGCCTATCAGGAATTGAAATGCCTCCATTGTTTTCTTTTCCCGTTTTGGAAATGCTTTTTAAGTTTTTCCACATATATTTTGGGCTTTTATTTTCTTTAATAGCGTTGTTATAAAAGTTTTTCTTATTTTTCTTTATCATGGATGAAATTTTATTGCGTAATAATTTATATTGTTCAAACTGTTTTTCTTTATGTAGCTTATCTCTCTGATAAAGAGCGTTCTTAATCTCATCAGTAAACCACCCAGGCTGGGTTTCATGTTTTATTCTCTTTTCTCGAATAGGTGCATGCTTTTCTAGAATAGTATTTAATATTGTATAGAATACATTTAATGACTCATTTGGATCAACAAAAAATTCAACTATTTCGAATGGTGATTTTGCTAAATCCTCACAGAATGTATGTTCATCGAATTTCTTAAAAGATCTGTATTTGATTGTCTCATGGGTAACTCGCCCTGACTTAACATTATGTGTCGATCGTGAAAAGCATACTGGATAGTGATCACTTATACTGTAAACAGGTACTTTAATTTCACATATTAGATCGGATCTTGTAGTATATATATGGTCGATTGTTGTAGAACTGTTTTTACTTATTCTGGTAGGCGTATTTACCATTTGATTAAGACCAAATTTTAAAATAGTATTGGCCCATCGATGATTACTATACTTTTCAGAATCCGTTTCTGTTAAATAGTTGATATTGAAATCTCCTAATATATGAATTTCTAAATTCAAATGATCCAACTTGTCAAGCTGAGTTTCAAATAATTCAATCCATGATACTTTCGAATCAGGTGCTCGATAAACACAATTTAATAGGAAAGCTGTACAATTAGGATACTTTATCTCTATCCATACAGACTCAATAGCATCATGCTCAAGGTCGTCACGGCGTGTATACGGAACTTTATTAGCGATATATACTAGGATACCACCTCCCAGTTTACCTTTCCTGTCTTTTCTTTCAAATGTAAAGTTGTTGATATATATATCATTATCATCGGTATTTGCAGTAAGAAAAGTTTCACAGAGCCCTAATATATCTGTCGAGTTTGGTTGGGCTAAGTGGTATTTTATTTCATCAATCTTTGGCATTATATGATGTACGTTAAGATTAGCAATATGTAATCCTTTTTTGTTATAGCTGAACGAACTTACGTTTAAATTGTTGTTCTTTAAATGTACATTATTTGTTTCAATGGTATTAGCGTTATCTGTGATTACTGTGTTTGTTATATTATCATTCGAAATAGCAACTTTAGTTGAGGACAGCGAAACTTCACTCTCAACAGTATCGGTATTTATACAATTTACGTTAGAGGTTGAATTATTATCAGTTTCCGACGTAGAATTTATATTATAATTATTTTTAATATTTACATGCATTTGGTGTATTCCTATTAATTTATCATCATTATTGATAACTATTTCTTTTTTATGAGATTCCTTTTGCAGCAATAAATTCGAAGCACAATCACATGTAAGTTCGTCACACTTGCTGCATATAGTTTGTAAATGTTCGTACATATTTTTATTCTCAAACTGTGATGAGTATTTGCCGTCATTGTCCTATTTCCTGTTTCTGTTTTGTGGCGAGTGTCCATTTCCTGTCACGTGCCATCTATTTCCGCTACCGTTTCTATTGAGACCACAGTCCTGGGTATTGTGATTATTCATGTCACAATAGTCACAGTATCATGAATAGCCGCGATTTGAAACTATGTGTCTGCTTCCGTTATCACCCGCGCGTGCACTCCATCAAAATATTGGTCGGTGGAAAGGTTGACTTCGACGTTGATGCTGACTAAACATGCCCATGGAAGGACTGCCGCCGGTACTATGTTCATTTGATTGATGTGCACGATTTGCAGTACAGTTGGTTTCAGTTGATGAGCGTTTCTTGAGCGTTGTTGTCATTGTTGATTCCCTAATTGGCTTGGGTGTTCTTGTTGTTGTTTAATATGTTTGTCCGCTTGTTGTTTTTCCAGTCATATTGACTTGACTGTTGTTTTGTTGTTGTCTTTGTTGATTCAGTATTTGGCTTGGGTGTGGTAGTTATTTGATTGTATGTTGATCCTGTTGTTGTTTTTCCAGTCATATCGACTTCACTGTTCCTTTCTTATTGTCGTGGTTAATTCAGTATTTGGCTGGAGTTTTTTTTTGGTTTGATTTGATATTGGTCCTGTTATTGCGTTTCTACTATAGTCAAAGTCAAATTGGGCTGCATTGTTCTTCAATTTAAATTTGGTGCTATTGTTATGGTTTCAGTCATTGACTTCACTGTTGTTGTTTTGTTGTTCCCATTGTTGATTCCATATTGTGTTTGGGTCCTGTTGTTGTTGCATTTAATTGTTGTTCAAGTCAAATTTTGCAACATCGTTTTTTGAGTCGCCATGCCTCAGCATGGCTGACGGCTGACTCTTTTTAATCGTGTATGTATATACTGCAATTTCTGAATATGGGCTTTTTAAAAAGGGTGAGGAGCTTTACCGTTTTCGGCAATATAGTCCCCTTTAACTGCCTCAAATACAACTTGATTTGATAAGGTGACTGACATGAACGTTATGTATACCGAGTAATATAACTACTGATTGTGAAATAAAAAAATGAAATAATTATAATTGTATACAGTATAAACGTGTCTTTTTTTGTAGATTTACCGAAATATTATGCGCATTAATACACCAATTTTCGGACGTGGAGCTTTACGCACTTCGAGAATGCACTTCGAGAATTTAGTTCCTTTAACTGCCTCAAGTATAACTTAATTTCATAAGGTGACTGACATGAACGTTATATATACCGAATAATATAACTACTGATTGTGAACAATTGTCATTGTATACAGTATATACGTGTCTTTTTTGGAAAAAGGAACTTAAATACTATGCGCAATAATACACACATAAATATTTTATGAATGGATTTCAATAGCGTAGTTACCCGGATGTAGAACATCTCATTAATATTAATTCATTTGATTCGATAGTGCAGCAGAAACTCGATAATTATCCATTAATTCAGAACCATTAATTTGAAAATTCATTGACGAAAAATAAGCAATCTGTTAACACATTTTCCGCCCCAGTTTCTAAACCAGTAAGCTAAACATGCCGCTCATGCGTGACCTAGATAACAAATTGGGAACTAAATGTCCATAAATATTGTAGTTATTGTGCCTAGTACTTTGAGAAATAGTATGGCATCTGCTACAAATAAATACACAAGCTGATGAAACGAATTTGTCAAGAAGTGCTCAGTTCTACTACCAACAACAACAAGGTATGAAAAAAGTTTGTAATTGATGGTATTTCGATTGAATGTTTGTGAAATTTCCGGGCCGTAAAAGAGCGGTGTCCTAGTAGTTTGGATGGTACATAATTTCGGATAATTATTTTTTTTTTTTACTTAATCAAATAAGAAAAACTGTCCTTTACAAATACATGTTGGTGGAAATAAAATTATATATATGTATAGATACAGTTATAAAGTATATTTCTATTCATTATTTAAGGTGTAAGGAGTTCCTGGAATCCTACTTTTAAATGCATTCTAGTCTATAGGCTCCTAATTCTTTAACTTGTAGAAAGTGGTGACAAAAAGGAAAATATAGCCAGCGGAGGCCCTGATAGTCTAATAAAACCAAGTTTGGCTCCAGTTTCACCAAGTCAGCTCTGATTATTATCGTTCGCAAAAGTGCTAGTACTCTCCTTTACATCGGTTATAAATTACTATGTAATATTCTATTCTGACTTATTTGAAACAAAGTAGTAAATACGTGGCTTGGGTGTTGCTGTTGTTTGATCATATGTAGGTCCTGTTGTTGTTGTTTTAGTCATATCGACTTTACTGTTGTTTTGTTGTTGTCATTGTTGTTTCCCTAATTGACTTGGGTGTTCTTGTTATTATTTAATGTTGGTCCTCTTGTTGGTTTTCAAGTCATATCGACTGCACTGTTGCTTTGTTGTTGTCATTGATGCTTCAGTATTTGGCTTGGGTGTTGTTGTTTGAATATATGTTGATACTTTTGTTGTTGTTTCAGTCATATTGACTGCACTGTTGTTTTGTTGTTGTCATTGTTGATGCAATATTTGGCTTGGGTGTTGTTGTTGAGTGATTATATGTTGGTCCTGTTGTTGTTGTTTCAGTCATATTGACTGCACTGTTGTTTTGTTGTTGTCATTGTTGATGCAATATTTGGCTTGGGTGTTGTTTTTGTTTGATTATATGTTAGTCCTGTTGTTGTTGTTTCAGTCATATTGACTGCACCGTTGTTTTGTTGTTGTCATTGTTCATTTAATATTTGGCTTGGTTGTTGCTGTTGTTTGATTATATGTTGGTCCTGTTGTTGTTCCAGCCATATCGACTTCACTTGTTTTGTTGTCATTGTTGATTCAATATTTCCTTGAGTGTTTTTTTTTGTGATTATATGTTGATCCTGTTGTTGTTGTTTTAGTCATATCGACTTCAATGTTGTTTTGTTGTTGTCATTGTTGATTACCTAATTGGCTTGAGTGTTCTTGTTGTTTAATATGTTGTTCCTCTTGTTGGTTTTCCGGTCATACTGACTTGACTGTTGCTTGTTGGTGTCATTGTTATTTCAGTATTTGGCTTGGGTGTTGTTTTTGTGTGATTATATGTTGGTCCTGTTGTTTTGTTGTTGTCATTGTTGATTTAATATGTGGCTTGGGTGTTGCTATTGTTTGATTATATGTTGGTCCTGTTGTTGTTCCAGTCATATCGACTTCACTGTTGTTTTGTTGGTGTCATTGTTGAATCAGTATTTGGATTTGGTGTTATGGCTTCAGTCATTGAATTCACTGTTGTTGTTTTGTTGGTCCCACTGTTGATTCCATATTTGGCTTGTGTCCTGTTGTTGTTGCGTTTAATTGTTGTTGAAGTCAAATTTTTAAACATCGTTGTTCTTCAATTAAAATTTGATCCTGTTGTAGTAGTTCGTCATATTGACTTGACTGTTGTTTTGTTGTCATTGTTTATTTATTATTTGGCTTGGGTGTTGTTGTTTTTAGCTCTACTGATCAGAGATCAGCAGAGCTTATGCCGTGGTGCGGCGTCCGTCGTCCGTCTGTCTGTCTGTCTGTTCGTAAACTTTTTTTTTGTAGCGACTTCTTCTCTGAAACTACTGAATGGATTTTCATGAAACTTTACAGAAATGTTGCCCATGAAGTCTAGTTGATCCTAGCAAAAATTCATATTGATGTGAAATCCAAGATGGCCGCCAGATCTAAAAATAGGTTTTTAAAAAACAAGTTTGTAGCGACTTCTTCATGAAAACTATAAGTGATATTGATATGGGACTTTTTCTAAAATGATCAGCATGACATGATGTTGGTCCTTGTCGAAAATCATTTTGATTCGACGTTAAACATGGCTGCCAGCGGCCATCTTTGTTTACATAGAGTTATATAATGAAAACTTGTAGCAACTACTCCTCTGAAACTACTTGACGGATTTCCATGAAACTTCACAGGAATGTTGTTCTTGATGTCTAATTGATCCTAGCAAAATTTCAGGTCGGCCGGAAATTCAAGATGGCCGCCACGGCTAAAAATAATTTTTCAAAAAATAAGTCTGTAGCGATTGCTTCCTGAAATCAAAATCAATCAGTAGAGCTTCAAGGTCATTGACCGCTTGTTTGATTATATATTGATGCTGTTGTTTTTGTTCCCGTCATACCAACTTCACTGTTGTTTTGGTTGGTGTCATTTTGTTGATGCAATATTTGGCTTGGGTGTTGCTGTTGTTTGATTATATGTTGGTCCTGTTGTTAGTACAGTCATATCAACTTCACTGTTGTTTTGTTGTTGTCATTCTTGATTCAGTATTTGCCTTGGGTGTTGTTGTTGTGTGATTATATGTTGATCCTGTTGTTTTGTTTTAGTCATATCGACTTTACTGTTGTTTTATTGTTGTCATAATTGATTCCCTAATTGGCTTTGGTGTTCTTGTTGTTTAATATGTTTGTCCTCTCCTTGGTTTTCCAGTCATATTGACTTGACTGTTGTTTTGTTAGTGTCATTGTTGTTTCATTGTTTGTGTTGGGTGTTGTTTTTGTGTGATTATATCTTGATCCTGTTGTTGTTGTTTGAGGCATATCGACCATACTGTTGTTTTGTTGTCATTGTTGATTGTTGATTCCCTAATTGGCTTGGGTGTTCTTGTTGTTGTTTAATATGTTGGTCTTCTTGTTGGTTTTCCAGTCATATTGACATGACTGTTGTTTTGTTGTCATTGTTGTTACATTATTTAGCTTGGGTGTTGTTGTTGTTTGATTATATGTTGATACTGTTGTTTTTGATCCGTTATATCGACATCACAGTTGTTTTCTTGGTGTCATTGTCAATTCATTATTTGGCTTGGCTGTTGCTGTTGTTTGCTTATATGTTGATCCTGTTGTTTCAGACATATTGACTGCACTGTTGTTTTGTTGTTGTCATTGTTGATTCAATATTTGGCTTGGGTGTTGCTGTTGTTTGATTATATGTTGGTCATGTTGTTGTTCTACCTATCGACTTCATTGTTTTTGTCATTGTTGATTCAGTATTTGGCTTGGGGGTTTTAGTTGTTTGATTATATGTTGATCCTGTTTTTAGCTCTACTGATCAGAGATCAGCAGAGCTTATGCCATGGTGAGGCGTCCGTCGTCCGTCTCTCTGTCCGTCTGTCCGTCCGTCCGTAAACTTTTTTTTGTAGCGACTACTCCTCTGAAACTACTGAATGGATTTTCATGAAACTTTACAGAAATATTGCCCATTAAGTCTAGTTGATTCTAGCAAAAATTCATGTAGATGTGAAATCCAAGATGGCCGCCAGATCTAAAAATAGGTTTTAAAAAAAAAAGTTTGTAGCAACTACTTCTTGAAAACTCTAAGGGATATTGCTATGGGACTTTTTCTAAAATGATCAGCATGACATGATGTTGGTCCTTGTCGAAAATCATTTTGATTCGACGTTAAACATGGCTGTCAGCGGCCATCTTTGTTTACATAGAGTTATATAATGTACTACTTGACGGATTTCCATGAAACTTCACAGGAATGTTGCTCTTGATGTCTTATTGATCCTTGCAAAATTTCAGGTCGGCCGGAAATTCAAGATGGCCGCCATGCCTAAAAATAGATTTTCAAAATACAAGTTTGTAGCGACTACTTCTTGAAAACTATAAGTGATATTGATATGGGACTTTTTCTAAAATGATCCGCATGACATGATGGTTATTTAATTCGAACATTATTTTGATACGACGTTAAACATGGCTGCCAGTGGCCATGTTTGTTTACATAGAGTTATATAATGATAACTTGTAGCGACTACTCCTCTGAAACTACTTGACGGATTTTCATGAAACTTCACAGGAATGTTGCTCTTGATGTCGAATTGATCCTAGCAAAATTTCAGGTTCGCCGGAAATTCAAGATGGCCACCACGGCTAAAAATAGATTTTCAAAAAAACAGTTTGTAGCGACTACTTCCTGAAATCAAAATCAATCAGTAGAGCTTCAAGGTCATTGACCTCTTGTTTTTGTTCCATTCATATCAACTTGACTGTTGCTTTCTTATTGTCATTGTTAATTCAGTATTTGGCTTGAGTGTTTTTAGCTCTACTGATCAGAGATCAGCAGAGCTTATGCCGTGGTGCGGCGTCCGTCGTCCGTCTGTCCGTCTGTCTGTAAACTTTGTTTTGTAGCGACTTCTTCTCTGAAACTACTGAATGGATTTTCATGAAACTTTACAGAAATGTTGCCCATGAAGTCTAGTTGATCCTAGCAAAAATTCATGTTGATGTGAAATCCAAGATGGCCGCCAGATCTAAAAATAGGTTTTTAAAAAACAAGTTTGTAGCGACTTCTTCATGAAAACTATAAGTGATATTGATATGGGACTTTTTCTAAAATGATCAGCATGACATGATGTTGGTCCTTGTCGAAAATCGTTTTGATTCGACGTTAAACATGGCTGTCAGCGGCCATCTTTGTTTACATAGAGTTATATAATGAAAAATTGTAGCGACTATTCCTTTGAAACTACTTGACGGATTTTCATGAAACTTCACAGGAATGTTGCTCTTGATGTCTAATTGATCCTAGCAAAATTTCAGGTCGGCCGGAAATTCAAGATGGCTGCCACGGCTAAAAACAATTTTTCAAAAAACAAGTCTGTAGCGACTACTTCCTGAAATCAAAATCAATCAGTAGAGCTTCAAGGTCATTGACCTCTTGTTTTGGTTTGATTTTATGTTGGTCATGTTGTTATTGCATTTCTACTATAGTCAAATTCAAATTTGGCCGCGCTGTTCTTCAGTTTAAATTTGGACCTAATGTTATGGTTTCATTGACTTCACTGTTGTTGTTTTGTGTTGTTCCCATTGTTGATTCCATATTTGGGTTTGGGTCCTGTTGTTGTTGCGTTTAATTGTGTTAAAGTCAAATTTTGAAACATCGTTGTTCTTCAATTTAAATTGTGTCCAGTTGTTGTAGTTCCAGTCATATTGACCCGACTGTTGCTTTGTTGTTGTCATTGTTGGTTTGATATGTGGCTTGGGTGTTGCTGTTGTGTGATTATATTTTGATACTTTTGTTGTTGTTTCAGTCATGTTGACTGCACTGTTGTTTTGTTGTTGTCATTGTTGATTCAATATTTGGCTTTGGTGTTGTTGTGTGATCGTATGTTGATCCTGTTGTTCTTGTTTCAGTCATATCGACTTCACGGTTGGATTGTTGTTGTCATTGCTGATTCGATATTTGGCTTTGCTGTTGTTGTATGTTTATCTAGTTGTTGTTGTTGTTTCAGTCATATCAACGTCACTGTTGTTTTGTTGTTGTCATTGTTGCTTCAGTATTTGGCTTGGGTGTTGTTGTTGTTTGATTATATTTTGGTCCTGGTGTTGTTTCAGTCATATTGATTGCGCTGTTGTTTTGTTGTTGGCATTGTTGATTTATTAATTGTATTGGCTAAGGTGTTCTTGGTGTTGTTTAATATGTTGGTCCTCATGTTGGTTTTCAAGTTATATTGACTTGACTGTTGTTTTGTTGTTGTCATTGTTTATTCAGTATTTGGCTTGGGTGTTGTTTGATTATATGTTGATCCTGTTGTTCCAGTCATATTGACATCACTGTTGCTTTGTTGTTGTCATTGTTAATTCAGTATTTGGCTTGAGTATTTGTTTTGTTTGATTTTATGTTAGTCCTGTTGTTATTGCGTTTCTACTGTAGTCAGAGTCAAATTTCGCCGCATTGTTGTTCTTCAATTTAAATTTTGTCCTGTTAAGGTTTCAGTCTTTTACATCACTGTTGTTGTTTTGTTGTTCCCACTGTTGATTCCCTATTCGGCTAGGGTCCTGTTGTTGTTGCGTTTAATTGTTGTTAAAGTCAAATTTTGAAACATTGTTGTTCTTCAATTAAAATTTGGTCCTGTTGTTGTAGATGCAGTCATATTGACTTGACTGTTGTTTTTTTGTCATAGTTGATTCATTATTTGTCTTGGGTGTTGTTGTTGTTTGATTATATGTTGTTCCTGCTGTTGTTTCAATTATACTGACTGCACTGTTGTATTGTTGTCATTTGCTATTGTTTGATTATATGTTGTTCCTGTTGTTGTTCCGGTCATAATGACTTTATTGTTGTTTTGCTGTTGTCATTGTTGATTAGTATTTGGCTTGGGTGTTGTTGTTGTGTGATTATATGTTGATCCTGTTGTTGTTGTTTAAGTCATATAAACTTCACTGCTGTTTTGTTGTTGTCATTGTTGATTCCCTAATTGGCTTGGGTGTTCTTGTTGTGTTTAATATGTTTGTCCTCTTGTTAGTGTTCCAGTCATAATGACTTGACTGTTGTTTTGTTGTCATTGTTGATTCATTATTTGGCTTGGGTGTGGCTGTTGTTTGATTATATGTTTAGATGCTGTTGTTTTTGTTCCCGTCATATAAACATCACTGTTGTTTTTTTGGTGTCATTGTTGATTCATTATTTGGCTTGCGTGTTGCTGTTGTTTGATTATACGTTGGTCCTGTTGTTGTTCCAGCCATAACCACTTCACAGTTGTTTTGTTGTTGTCGTTATTGATTCCGTATTTGGCTTGGGTGTTGTTGTGTGACTATATGTTGAAACTTTTGTTGTTGTTTCAGTCATATTGACTGCACTGTTGTTTTGTTGTGTTGGTGTGCCTATAAAACCCAATTCAATTCAATTCAATTGATTATATGTTGGTCCTGTTGTTGTTCGTCATATCGACTTCATTGTTGTTTTGTTTTTGTCATTGTTGATTCAGTATTTGGCTTGGGTATTGTTGTTGTGTGATTATATGTTGATCCTGTTGTTGTTGTTTTAGTCATATCGACTTTACTGTTGTTTTATTGTTATTGTTGTTTCCTTAATTGGCTTGAGTGTACTTGTTAACAATAATTTGTTTGTCCTCTTGTTGGTTTTCCAGTCATGTTGACTGCACTGTTGTTTTGTTGTTGTCATTGTTGATTCAATATTTGGCTTTGGTGTTATTGTTGTGTGATTGTATGTTGAACCTGTTGTTCTTGTTTCATCATATCGACTTCACTGTTGGTTTGTTGTTGTCATTGCTGATTCAATATTTGGTGTTGTTGTTGTGTGATTGTATGTTGATCCTGTTGTTGTTGTATGTCATACCGACGTCATTGTTGTTTTCTTGTTGTCATTGTTGCTTCAGTATTTGACTTTGGTGTTGTTGTTGTTTGATTATATATTGGTCGTTTTGTTGTTGTTTCAGTCATATTGACTGCAATGTTGTTTTGTTGTTGTCATTGTTAATTTAATATTTGACTTGGGTGTTGCTGTTGTTTGATTATATGTTGGTCCTGTTGCTGTTCCATCCATATTGACTACACTCTTGTTTTGTTGTTTTGTTATTGTCATTGTTGATTCAATATTTAGCTTGGGTGTTGTTTTTGTGTGATTATATGTTGATCCTGTTGTTGTTGTTGTAGTCATATCGACTTCACTGTTGTTTTTTGTTGTCATTGTTGGTTCCCTAATTGGCTTGGGTGTTCTTGTTGTTTAATATGTTGGTCCTCTTGTTGGTTTTCCAGTCATATTGACTTGACTGTTGTTTTGTTGTCATTTTTGATTCATTAGTAGGCTTGGGTGTTGTTTGATTATATGATGATGCTTTTGTTTTTGTTCCATCATATCGACATCCCTGTGGTTTAATTGGTGTCATTGTCGATTAATTATTTGGCCTGGCTGTTGCTGTTGTTTGATTATATGTTGGTCTGTTGTTGTTTCAGTCATATTGACTGCAGTGCACTGCACTGTTGTTTTATTTTTGTCATTGTTGATTCAGTATTTGGCTTGGGTGGTGCTGTTGTTTGATTATATGTTGGTCCTGTTGTTGTTCCAGTCATATCGACTTTATTGTTGTTTTGGGTTTGTCATTGTTGATTCAGTATTTGGCTTGAGTGTTGTTGTTGTGTGATTATATGTTGATTCTGTTGTTGTTGTTCAAGTCATGTTGACTGCACTGTTGTTTTGTTGTTGTCATTGTTGATTTAATATTTGGCTTGGGTGTTGCTGTTGTTTGATTATATGTTGGTCATGCTGTTGTTCCAGACATATCGACTTCACTGTTGTTTTTGTCATTGTCGATTCAATATTTGGCTTGGGTGTTGTTTTTGTGTGATTATATGTTGATCCTGTTGTTGTTTTTGTTGTTTTAGTCATATCGACTTCACTGTTGTCATTGTTGATTCCCTAATTGTCTTGGGTGTTCTTGGTGTTGTTTTTATGTTGGTCCTCTTGTTGGATTTCCAGTCATATTAACTTGACTGTTGTTTTGTTGTTCCCACTGTTGATTTCATATTTGGCTAGGGTCCTGTTGTTGTTGTGTTTTAATTGTTGTTCAGGTCAAAATTTGAAACATCGTTGTTCTTCAATTAAACTTTGATCCTGTTGCAGTTTCAGTAATATTGACTTGACTATTGTTTTGTTGTCATTGTTGATTCATTATTTGACTTGGGTGTTGTTATTGTATGATTATATGATGATGCTGTTGTTTTTGTTCCCGTCATATCGACATCACTGTGGTTTTGTTGGTGTCATTGTCGATTTATTATTTGGCCTGGCTTTTGCTGTTGTTTGATTATATGTTGGTCTGTAGTTGTTGTTTCAATAATATTGACTGCACGGTTGTTTTATGTTTTGTTGTTATCATTGTTGATTTAATATTTGGCTTGGATGTTGCTGTTGTTTGATTATATGTTGGTCGTGTTGTTGTTCCAATCATATCGACATCGTTGTTGTTTTGTTGTTGTCATTGTTGATTCAGTATTTGGCATGGGTGTTGTTTTTATGTGATATGTTGATACTTTTGTTGTTATTTGTGTCATATTGACTGCACTGTTGTTTTGTTGTTGTCATTGTTGATTAAATATTTTGCTTGGGTGTTGTTATTATGTGATATGTTGATCCTATGTTGTTTTTGTTGTTTTAGTCATATTTACTTCACTGTTGTTTTGTTTTTGTCATTGTTAATTCCCTAATTGACTTGGGTGTTTTTGATGTTTATATGTTGGTCCTCTTGTTTGGTTTTCCAGTCATATTGACTTGACTGTTGTCTTGTTGGTGTCATTGTTGTTTCAGTTTTTGGCTTTTGTGTTGTTTTAGGGTGAATATATGTTAATCCTGTTGTTGTTCTTTTAGTCATATCGACTTCACTGTTGTTTTCTTGTTGTCATAATTGATTCCCTAATTGGCTTGGGTGTTCTTGTTGTTGTTTAATATGTTTGTCCTCTTCTTGGTTATCCAGTCATATTGACTTGACTGTTGTTTTGTTAGTGTCATTATTTGGGTTGGGCGTTGTTTTTGTGTTATTATATCTTGATCCTGTTGTTATTGTTTTAGTCATATCGACCATACTGTTGTTTTGTTGTCAATGTTGATTGTTGATTCCCTAATTGGCTTGGGTGTTCTTGTTGTTGTTTAAAATGTTGGTCCTCTTGTTGGTTTTCCAGTCATATTGACTTGACTGTTGTTTTGTTGTCATTGTTGATACATTATTTAGCTTGGGTGTTGTTGTTGTTTGATTATATGTTGATGCTGTTGTTTTTTATCCGTTATATTGACATCACTGTTGTTTTCTTGGTGTCGTTGTCAATTCATTATTTGGCTTGGCTGTTGCTGTTGTTTGATTATATGTTGGTCCTGTTGTTTCAGACATATTGACTGCACTGTTGTTTTGTTGTTGTCATTGTTGATTCAATATTTGGCTTGGGTGTTGCTGTTGTTTGATTATATGTTGGTCATGTTGTTGTTCGTCCTTTCGACTTTATGGTTGTTGTCATTGTTGATTCAGTATTTGGTTTGGGTATTTTAGTTGTTTGATTATATGTTGATCCTGTTTTTTTTTGTTCCAGTCATATCAACTTGACTGTTGCTTTCTTATTGTCATTGTTAATTAAGTATTTGGCTGAGTGTTTTTTTGGTTTGATTTTATGTTGGTCCTGTTGATATTGCATTTCTACTATAGTCAAATTCAAATTTGGCCGCGTTTTTCTTCAATTTAAATTTGGACCTAATGTTTAATGTGTCATTGACTTCACTGTTGTTGTTTTGTTGTTCCCAGTGTTGATTCCATATTCGGGTTTGGGTCCTGTTGTTGTTGCATAATTGTTGTTAAAGTCAAATTTTGCAACATCATTGTTCTTCAATTTAAATTGTGTCCAGTTGTTGTAATTCCAGTCATATTGACCTGACTGTTGCTTTGTTGTTGTCATTGTTGGTTTGATATTTGGCTTGGGTGTTGCTGTTGTTTGATTATATGTTGGTCCTGTTGTTGTTGTTGTTTTAGTCATATCGACTTTACTGTTGTTTTGTTGTTGTCATTGTTGTTTCCCTAATTGACTTCGGTGTTCTTGTTATTATTTACTGTTGGTCCTCTTGTTGGTTTTCAAGTCATATTGACTGCACTGTTGTTTTGTTGTTGTCATTGTTGCTTCAGTATTTGGCTTGGATGTTGTTTGTTGTTTGATTATATGTTGGTCCTGTTGTTGTTCTTTCAGTCATATTGACGGCACTGTTGTTTTGTTGTTGTCATTGTTGAATCAGTATTTGGATTTGGTGTTATGGCTTCAGTCATTGAATTCACTGTTGTTGTTTTGTTGGTCCCACTGTTGATTCCATATTTGGCTTGTGTCCTGTTGTTGTTGCGTTTAAATGTTGTTCAAGTCAAATTTTGAAACATCGTTGTTCTTCAATTAAAATTTGGTCCTGTTATAGTAGTTCCAGTCATATTGACTTGACTGTTGTTTTGTTGTCATTGTTGATTTATTATTTGGCTTGGGTGTTGTTGTTTTTTGATTATATGTTGATGCTGTTGTTTTTGTTCCCGTCATACCAACTGCACTGTTGTTTTGTTTGGTGTCATTTTGTTGATGCAATATTTGGCTTGGGTGTTGCCGTTGTTTGATTATATGTTGGTCCTGTTGTTAGTACCGTCATATCGACTTCACTGTTGTTTTGTTGTTGTCATTCTTGATTCAGTATTTGCCTTGGGTGTTGTTGTTGTTTGATTATATGTTGATCCTGTTGTTTTGTTTTAGTCATATCGACTTTACTGTTGTTTTATTGTTGTCATTGTTGTTTCGCTAATTGGCTTGGGTGTTCTTGTTGTTGTTTAATATGTTGGTCCTCTTGTTGGTTTTTCCAGTCATATTGACGGCACTATTGTTTTGTTGTTGTCATTGTTGATTCAATATTTGGCTTTGGTGTAGTTGTTGAGTGATTGTATGTTGATCCTGCTGTTCTTGTTTCAGTCATATCGACTTCACTGTTGGTTTGTTGTTGTCATTGCTGATTTGATATTTCTCTTTGGTGTAGTTGTTTGATTATATGTTGGTCATGTTGTTCTTCCAGTCATATCGACTTCACTGTTGTTTTGTTGTTGTCATTTTTGATTCAGTGTTTGCATTGGGTGTTGTTGTTGTTGTGTGAGTATATGTTGATCCCATTGCTTGTTTTAGTCATATCAATTTTACTGTTGTTTTATTATTGACATTGTTGTTTCCTTAATTGGCTTGGGTGTTCTTGTTGTTGTTTAATATGTAGGTCCTCTTGTTGGTTTTCCAGTCATATTGACTGCACTGTTGTTTTGTTGTTGTCATTGTTGATTCAGTATTTGGCTTGGGTATTGTTGTTTGATTATATGTTGGTCATGTTGTTGTTGTTTCAGTCATATTGACTGCACTGTTGTTTTGTTGTTGTCATTGTTGATTTAATAATTGGCTTGGCTGTTGCTGTTGTTTGATTATATGTTGGTCATGTTATTGTTCCAGCCATATCGACTTCACTGTTGTTTTGTTGTTGTCATTGTTGATTCAGTATTTGGCTTGGGTCCTGTTGTTTTTGCGTTTAATTGTTGTTAAAGTCAAATTTTGCAACATCGTTGTTCTTCAATTTAAATTTGGTCCTGTTGTTTTAGTTCCAGTCATATTGACTTGACTGTTGCTTTGTTGTTGTCATTGTTGGTTCATTATTTGGCTTGGGTGTTGTTGTTTGATTATATGTTGATACTTTTGTTGTTGTTTCTGTCATATTGACTGCACTGTTGTTTGTTGTTGTCATTGTTGATGCAATATTTGGCTTGGTTGTTGCTGTTGTTTGATTATATGTTGGTCCTGTTGTTGGTTTTCCAGTCATACTGACTTGACTGTTGCTTGTTGGTGTCATTGTTATTTCAGTATTTGGCTTGGGTGTTGTTTTTGTGTGATTATATGTTGGTCCTTATGTTTTGTTGTTGTCATTGTTGATTTAATATGTGGCTTGGGTGTTTCTATTGTTTGATTATATGTTGGTCCTGTTGTTGTTTCAGTCATATCGACTTCACTGTTGTTTTGTTGTTGTCATTGTTGAATCAGTATTTGGATTTGGTGTTATGGCTTCAGTCATTGAATTCACTGTTGTTGTTTTGTTGGTCCCACTGTTGATTCCATATTTGGCTTGTGTCCTGTTGTTGTTGCGTTTAAATGTTGTTCAAGTCAAATTTTGAAACATTGTTGTTCTTCAATTAAAATTTGGTCCTGTTATAGTAGTTCCAGTCATATTGACTTGACTGTTGTTTTGTTGTCATTGTTGATTTATTATTTGGCTTGGGTGTTGTTGTTTTTTGATTATATGTTGATGCTGTTGTTTTTGTACCCATCATACCAACTGCACTGTTGTTTTGTTTGGTGTCATTTTGTTGATGCAATATTTGGCTTGGGTGTTGCTGTTGTTTGATTATATGTTGGTCCTGTTGTTAGTACCGTCATATCGACTTCACTGTTGTTTTGTTGTTGTCATTCTTGATTCAGTATTTGCCTTGGGTGTTGTTGTTGTGTGATTATATGTTGATCCTGTTGTTTTGTTTTAGTCATATCGACTTTACTGTTGTTTTATTGTTGTCATTGTTGTTTCGCTAATTGGCTTGGGTGTTCTTGTTGTTGTTTAATATGTTGGTCCTCTTGTTGGTTTTTCCAGTCATATTGACGGCACTATTGTTTTGTTGTTGTCATTGTTGATTCAATATTTGGCTTTGGTGTAGTTGTTGAGTGATTGTATGTTGATCCTGCTGTTCTTGTTTCAGTCATATCGACTTCACTGTTGGTTTGTTGTTGTCATTGCTGATTTGATATTCCTCTTTGGTGTAGTTGTTTGATTATATGTTGGTCATGTTGTTCTTCCAGTCATATCGACTTCACTGTTGTTTTGTTGTTGTCATTTTTGATTCAGTGTTTGCATTGGGTGTTGTTGTTGTTGTGTGAGTATATGTTGATCCCATTGCTTGTTTTAGTCATATCAACTTTACTGTTGTTTTATTATTGCCATTGTTGTTTCCTTAATTGGCTTGGGTGTTCTTGTTGTTGTTTAATATGTAGGTCCTCTTGTTGGTTTTCCAGTCATATTGACTGCACTGTTGTTTTGTTGTTGTCATTGTTGATTCAGTATTTGGCTTGGGTATTGTTGTTTGATTATATGTTGGTCATGTTGTTGTTGTTTCAGTCATATTGACTGCACTGTTGTTTTGTTGTTGTCATTGTTGATTTAATATTTGGCTTAGGTGTTGCTGTTGTTTGATTATATGTTGGTCCTTTTGTTGTTGCAGCCATATCGACTTCTGTTGTTTTGTTGTTGTCATTGTTGATTCATTATTTAGCTTGGGTGTTGTTTTTGTGTGATTATATGTTGATCCTGTTGTTGTTGTTTTGGTCATATCGACTTCACTATTGCTTTTTGTTGTCATTGTTGATTCCCTAATTGGCTTGGGTGTTCTTGTTGTTGTTTAATATGTTGGTCCTCTAGTTCGATTTCCAGTCATATTGACTGACTGTTGTTTTGTTGTCATTGTTGATTCATTATTAGGCTTGGGTGTTGTTGTTTGATTATATGATGATGCTTTTGTTTTTGTTCCCATCATATCGACATCACTGTGGTTTTGTTGGTGTCATTGTTGATTCATTATTTGGCCTGGCTGTTGCTGTTGTTTGATTATATGTTGGTCTGTTGTTGTTTCAGTCATATTGACTGCACTGTTGTTTTATTTTTGTCATTGTTGATTTAGTATTTGGCTTGGGTGGTGCTGTTGTTTGATTATATGTTGGTGCTGTTGTTGTTCCAGTCATATCGACTTTATTGTTGTTTTGTGTTTGTCATTGTTGATTCAGTATTCGGCTTGGGTGTTGTTGTTTTTTGATTATATGTTGATCCTGTTGTTGTTGTTGCAGTCATGTTGACTGCACTGTTGTTTTGTTGTTGTCATTGTTGATTCAATATTTGGCTTGGGTGTTGTTTTTTTGTGATTATATGTTGATCCTGTTGTTGTTTTTGTTGTTTTAGTCATATCGACTTTACTGTTGTTTTGTTGTTGTCATTGTTGATTCCCTGATTGTCTTGCGTGTTCTTGATGTTGTTTATATGTTGGTCCTGTTGTTGGTTTTCCAGTCATATTGAGTTGACTGTTGTTTTGTTGTCATTGTCGATTCATTATTTGGCCTGGCTGTTGCTGTTGTTTGATTATATGTTGGTCTGTTGTTGTTGTTTCAATAATATTGACTGCACTGTTGTTTTGTTGTTGTCATTGTTGATTCAATATTTGGCTTGGATGTTGCTGTTGTTTGATTCTATGTTGGTCCTGTTGTCGTTCCAATCATATCGACATCGTTGTTGTTTTGTTGTTGTCATTGTTGATTCAGTATTTGGCTTGGGTGTTGTTTTTATGTGATTATATGTTGATACTTTTGTTGTTATTTCTGTCATATTGACTGCACTGTTGTTTTGTTGTTGTCATTGTTGATTCAATATTTTGGTTTGGTTTTGTTGTTATGTGATTGTATGTTGATCCTGTGGTTCTTGTTTCAGTCATATCGAATTCACTTTGATTTGTTGTTGTCATTGCTGATTCGATATTTGGCTTTGATGTTGTTGTTGTGTGATTATATGTTGATTTTGTTGTTGTTGTTTTAGTCATATCGACATTACTGTTGTTTTGTTGTTGTCATTATTTTTCCCTAATTGGCTTGGGTGTTCTTGTTATTGTTTAATATCCTCTTGTTGGTTTTCCAGTCATATTGACTGCATTGTTGTTTTGTTGTTGTCATTGTTGCTTCAATATTTATCCTGAGTGTCGTCGTTGTTTGATTATATGTTGGTCCTTTTGTTGTTGTTTCAGTCATATTGACTGCACTGTTGTTTTGTTGTCATTGTTGATTTATTATCTGGCTTGGGTGTTACTGTTGTTTGATTATATGTTGGTGCTGTTGTTGTTCCAGCCATATCGACTCCACTGTTGTTTTGTTTTTGTCATTGTTAATTCCCTAATTGACTTGGGTGTTTTTGATGTTGTTTATATGTTGGTCCTCTTGTTTGGTTTTCCAGTCATATTGACTTGACTGTTGTTTTGTTGGTGTCATTGTTGTTTCAGTTTTTAGCTCTACTGGCCAAGGGCCAGCAGAGCTTATGGGATGGTGTGTTGTCCGTCGTCCGTCGTCCGTCGTCCGTCCGTCGTCCGTCGTCCGTCCGTTAACTTTTGCTTGTGTACACTCTAGAGGCCACATTTCTGATGCAATCATCATGAAACTTTGTCAGAATGTTTGTCTCAATGAAATCTCGGTCAAGTTCGAAAATGGGTCATGTGCGGTTAAAAACTAGGTCACTAGGTCAAATATTGGTAAAACCTTGTGTACACTCTAAAGCCCGGTACACACGGTAAGATTTATCTCATAGGACAAATCTTATAAGACAAATCTTATACAATATATCTTATGAGATTGCCTGTACACACGGTGAGATTAATGTTATGGGATTTTCTGGTGACCTTCTTAAATAATAGTTATAAATACATGCACGCATGCACGCATGCACGCACGCACGCACACACACACACACACCTCCCCTCCCCACCAACCACCCTCTCGCCCCCCTGCCTGCCTGCCTGCCTGCCTGCCTTACATAGATGCATACATATACACGTACACACGTATGTACGAACACACATACACACATAAACAGGTACATACGTGCAAACACATATGTACATCCACACATACTTGCATACACATACACAGATAGACACACATACACACATCACCTACTAGCATACGCATACGCACACACACACACACAGTAAATACAGCATAGGAGTATAAGTCTATGGGTTCGACTCGAACACATATCAGAGCTTTCCATCATGTCGGTTTTGTGAGAAATATTGGAGAAATTGTGACTTGACACCCCAACAGCTTGTCCGTGACTATTTGTGTCCGTGAAAAATCGCACAGTGATTCACCACGTACGCGGAGACGGACACGGAAAGGATACATGGAATATACCCAACATTTTCTCTACTCTACCGATTGTTAATGGAAACGGACCAGGACATGGACTAGGACACGGACCACGGATCACCTACACATGGAATGCAGTTATGACACGCAAAGACAAGTCTGTGGTCTTATTCATATATATGTTTCCATGCTATGTATGAACTAAAATACCCGCGTGAACAAATCTACAATGCATGTAACCTCTATGCTGCGAAATTTATGTCAAATCTGGAACGCAGTACACCTCGGCCTGTCGACATGTGTGGTTGGATGGCGGTGCTTTTGATCTTGTCTTATGGAAATAGAGCATGTTCTATTTCTAGAAGACATCTTTCAGGCCATAAATTGTGTCTTTAGCCCCTGTACACACGATGCAAGTTGTCTCACAAGACATATCTTATAAGATAAATCTTACCGTGTGTACCGGGCTTAAAGGCCATATTTTTGACCCGAGCTTGATGCAACTTTGTCAGAATGTTTGTCTTAATTATATCTTGGTCAAGTTTGAAAATGGGTCACATGGGGTTAAAAACTAGGTCACTAGGTCAAATACTTGAAAAACCTTGTGTACACTCTAGAAGCCGTATTTCTGACCCAATTTTCATGAAACTTTGTCAAAATGTTTGTCTTAATTATATCTTGGTCAAGTTCAAAAATGGGTCACATGGTGTCAAAAACTAGGTCACTAGGTCAAACTTTGGAAAAAACGTGTGTACACTCTAGAGGCCATATTTTTGACCTGATATTGATGAAACTTTGTCAGAATGTTTGTCTTAATGATATCTCGGTCAAGTTCAAAAATGGGTCACGTGGGGTCAAAAACTAGGTCACTAGGTCAAATACTTGAAAAAACTTGTGTACACTCTAGAGGTCATATTTGTTACCCAATCTTGATGAAACTTTGTCAAATTGTTTATCTTAATTATATCTTGATCAAGTTCGAAAATGGGTCACATGAAGTTAAAAACTAGGTCACTAGGTCAAATACTTGAAAAACCTTGTGTACACTCTAGAGGCCATATTTCTGACGCGATCTTGATGAAACTTTGTCGACATGTTGTCTTAATTGTATTTTCGGTCAAGTTCAAAAATGGGTCATGTGGGGTCAAAAACTAGGTCACTAGGTCAAATACTTGAAAAAACTTGTGTACACTCTAGAGGTCATATTTGTTACCCAATCTTAATGAAACTTTGTCAAATTGTTTATCTTAATTATATCTTGATCAAGTTCGGAAATGGGTCACATGAAGTTAAAAACTAGGTCACTAGGTCAAATATTGGAAAAACCTTGTGTACACTCTAGAGGCCATATTTTTGACCCGAGCTTGATGCAACTTTGTCAGAATGTTTGTCTTAATTATATCTTGGTCAAGTTTGAAAATGGGTCACATGGGGTTAAAAACTAGATCACTAGGTCAAATACTTGAAAAACCTTGTGTACACTCTAGAAGGCGTATTTCTGACCCAATCTTGATGAAACTTTGTCAAAATGTTTGTCTTAATTATATCTTGGTCAAGTTCAAAAATGGGTCACATGGTTTAAAAACTAGGTCACTAGGTCAAACTTTGGAAAAACCGTGTCTAGAGGCCATGTTTTGACCCGATCTTGATGCAATTTTGTCAGAATATTTGTCTCAATTATAGCTTGGTAAAGTTCGAAAATGGGTCACACAGGGTCAAAAACTAGGTCACTAGGTCAAATACTTGAAAAACCTTGTGTACACTCTAGAGGCCATATTTCTGACCCGATCTTGATGAAACTTTGTCGACATGTTGTCTTAATTATATTTTGGTCAAGTTCGAAAATGGGTCCCATGGGGTCAAAAACTAGGTCACTAGGTCAAATACTTGAAAAACCTTGTGTACACTCTAGACGCCATATTTTTGACCAGATCTTGATGAAACTTTCTCAGATTGTTTATCTGAATTATATCTTGATCAAGTTTCAAAATGGGTCACATGGGATCAAAAAACTAGGTCACTAGGTCAATATTGGAATTTGCTTGTGGGCACTCCAGAGGCCACAATTTTGAACCCTATTCAGCTCACCAGAGCACGGTACTGGATGGAGTAAACTTGAACAATCTTTTCAAAAACTAAAATGCCTAGCTCTAGAGCATTTATTGCTTTGCAGCATGTGATGGACCTGTGACAATTCTGCCCTGTTCATCGGGAGCCTTACCCTGGGGGTCACATGTTAACATAGTTATGTAAGCAATACTGGAAAAATCTATATGTCACAAACAAGGCCTATAGCTTTCATATTTGGTATGTAGTACCATCTAGCATTTGCTATAAGCTTATGGTCCTCTACCAATTTTGTTCAAATGGTGACCCCGGGGATCACAGTTTACATAGGCTTGTATAGGGAAAAACTTTAAAAAATCTCTGGAACTGCAAAAGTCAGAGGTTTAATATTTTGCATTTGTTATAAGCTTATGGTCCTCTACCAAGTTTGTTCAAATAGTGACCCAGGGGTCACATTTGGCCCCACCCCGGGGGTCACAGTTTTACATAGGCTTGTATAGGGAGAAATTGAAAAAAATCTTCTTCTCTGGAACCACATGGTACAGAGCTCTCATTTATTACATGTAGCATCAGCTTATGGTCCTCTACTAAATTTGTTCAAATGGTGACCGTGGGGTCAAATTTGTCCGCGCCCCGAGGGTCACACTTTTACATAGACTTATATAGGACTTTTTTTTATTATTGCACCAGTAATATATTAAAACTAATAGCATAAATAAGACGAAATATTGAATACTTTATTGATGTAAATGTCACCAGGGTAAAAGTAAAAATGATACTGCATATATAAATCAAGACAGCCATTTCAAATATTTCAAGATTGCCGTGTGTCCCTTTAAAGGTTTTAATACACAAATTTTGTTCTGACTAGTTCTCCTGAACCCCTGGCCGGATTTAAACGAAGCTTTTTAGGGATGATCAATTTCATGTCTAGTTGTGCAAATCATTGCCGTATTCTGGTTAAATGATTTTTTTTGGCAGAATTATGAGCCTTTAAAGGTTTTAGTACACAAACTTTGTCTGATCTACTTTTCTTGAACCCCTTACCAGATTTCAATGAAACTTTGCAGGGATGATCAGCACCAAACCTAGTTGTGCATATCATCGTCACATTCCGGTTTACAGATATTTGGCAGAGTTATGGCCCTTTAAAGGATTTTGATACCACAATTATTTTTTTCTGAGCTAGTTCTCCTGAACCCCTGGCTGATACAAACTTCAAGATTAAGGTGTGTGGCTTTAGAAATGAATGTAAAAACTACAACATTTATAAACAGAACATAAACTGCAATACTAAACCAGGGAGTAAGTATATTTACTCTTCAGCTTACTCCCTGAGGAGTAAGTATAGCTCCCTGAGGAGTAAGTATACTTACTCCATGACGAAACGTACAATTCATAATTTTTTATTGCAGAGATGTTAAAATTTTATCTTTTTTTCAGTAGGTGATAAAATTTGTCTTACTCAGTTTTTATCCTTAGGTTCTATAGTAAACTATAAATCTTTGGCAGAGTAAAAAGACGATCATTTTTAATATATTGATTTTGAAAGACATACTTATTAAATCAGTTTGCATGAATGTGCATTAAATGTGCAGGTTTTTAAAAGAAATGATACTGTAGATACCTTAATTTTAACAGTAAACTTGGTTGAACATCAAGGATAAAGACTGAGTTTATCACCTACCAAAATGTATTGGTATGTCTTATTTCTGTTCACTGATTGGTCAGTCTTTTTGATGATGCTCTATCAAAATTATGAATGGCCCGGGTTCGGAACGTCCAATGGCCACAGTACGAATCGCCTATTTACCTGGGTACGAACCGTCGAAGGTACGATACGTGCATAACTCGGCTTTTATCCCCAACCCTTTTTTAAAACAGGACGCCATTGTAAGTATGCGGATATATAAACATCATTTGCCAGAGAAAACTGCATTTACGTACATTTCACGATGGTTTTCGTTGGTTGGAACGTGCGTGAATACAATTAAACGTTCCTTTTATTGAATTATATTATTAGTTCTGATTATTTTTTGCGTGTAAGTTATAATAGCCGTGTTACAAACGTATCGTGTATTCGCGAAAATTCCAGAAGTTCACTAACGCCACAATTTTACATTCATTACTAACCATATTAACACTCCAGTTTTCATTGAAAATTGTAATTATTTATATGCTATTAAATGTTCATGAATGAAATTGTCTTTGTTTGATTTTGGTCTGAATTTATGGGAAAAAAAACAAACCTTCCCCACCCACTTTGCTCCAAAGCCTGACCTTCGTGGCTATTAGAAGTGTTTTTAACAGGTTTTGATTTTCTACGATTTTTCACTCCTGTTACGCCATGATGCCATTATTCTACATCCATGGCAAATGTGTTTGAGGTAACTTTGAACAAATAATCTTTACATTGATATGGGGGCGCTTCTCAGCTAAATGGAAAATATAACATCCGTCAAATATACAGCAAGGACATAGCAGAGATAACTTCAAGAATGATGCTTTCTGAAAATTTATTATATCTCCACATTTGTATCAAAATGTCAATGTTTTTGATCCTCTTTAAGTCACATGGTGAAAGTGCTATGTCAAAACAATCGCATGCGTAGTTGCAAGTCGTGGTGAAGAAAGGTTGTGAATTTATTTTGAAAGTACAAAGTTTTGTCTGCATAAAAATGTGATTTTTAGCTCTACTGGCCAAGGGCCAGCAGAGCTTATGGGATGGTGTGTTGTCCGTCTTCCGTCGTCCGTCGTCCGTCGTCCGTTAACTTTTCTTCAAACGACTTCTCCTCAGAAACCGCTTGGCTAATTTTGACCAAACTTCACATGGATGATCCTTAGATGAATGCTTTTTAGATTTGTTAAAATTAGGTCAGCACTACATCCAAGATGGCTGCCATTACCATATATGGTCGAAACCTTAAAAAATCTTCTTCTCCAGAACCGCTGGACAGATTTCAACAGTTTTTCTTTTAAAATGATCGCCAACGCCTAGTCTATCAAGATTGTTCAAATAAAGTCCCCGGGGTCAAAAATGGCCGTGCCCCGGGGGTCCAAAATTTGTATATTGAGGTTTTGCATGTTTTTCATATAGACATGTAGGAAACAACTTTAAAAAATCTTCTTCTCTGAAACCACAAGGCACAGAGCTCTCATGTATTACATGTAGCATCAGCTTATGGTCCTCTACTAAGTTTATTCAAATGGTGACCCTGGGGTCAAATTTGTCCCCGCCCCGGGGGTCACAGTTTTACATAGACTTATATAGGATTTTTTTTTAAAAAATCTTCTTCTCAGAAACTACAACAGCCAGAGGTTTGATATTTTGCATTTACTATAAGCTTATGGTCCTTTACCAAGTTTGTTCAAATGGTGACCTTAGGGTCACATTTGGCCCCGCCCCAAGGGTCACATGTTTTACATAGACATGTATAGGGAAATCAAATGACTTCTCGTCAGAAACTGCTTGGCTAATTTTGATCAAACTTCAAATGGATGATCCTTAGATGAATGCTTTTTAGATTTGTTAAAATTAGGTCAGCGCTACATCCAAGATGGCTGCCATTACCATATATGGTCGAAACCTTAAAAAATCTTCTTCTCAAGAACCGCTTGACAGATTTCAACAGTTTTTCTTTTAAAATGATCGTCAACGCCTAGACTATCAAGTTTGTTCAAATAAAGTCCCCGGGGTCAAAAATGGCCATGCCTCGGGGGTCCAAAGTTTGTATATTGAGGTTTTGCATGTTTTTCATATAGACATATAGGAAAAAAGTTTAAAAAATCTTCTTCTCTGAAACCACAAGGCACAGAGCTCTCATGTATTACTTGTAGCATCAGCTTATGGTCCTCTACTAAGTTTGTTTAAATGGTGACCCTGGGGTCAAATTTGTCCCCGCTCCGAGGGTCACAGTTTTACATAGACTTATATAGGATTTTTTTTTTAAAAATCTTCTCGGAAACTACAAGAGCCAGAGGTTTGATATTTTACAACTATTATAAGCTTATGGTCCTTTACAAAGTTTGTTCAAATGGTGACCCCAGAATGGTGAGCCTGGGGTCACATTTGGTCACGCCCCAAGGGTCACATGTTTTACATAGACATGTATAGGGAAAAACTTAAAAAATCTTCTTCTCTGAAACTGCAAGAGCCAGAGGTTTAATATTTTGCTGTTGCTATAAGCTGATGGTCCTTTACTAATTTTGTTCAAATGCTGACCCTGGGGTCACATCTGGCCCCGCCCCGGGGGTCACAGTTTTACATCAATGCTTGTTTTAAATTGTTTAATTTCTTTATTTTTTTATTTTATTTTTTTTTGATTATTATTTTTTTTCATATTTTTTTTTTAAATTTTTTTTTCGATTTTTTTTTTTTAATGTTTTTTTTAAAAAAAAACAACAATTTATAATTTATTTTTTTTTAATTTTTTTTTAAATTTTTTTTTATTTTATTTTTTAGTTTTATTATCTCTACTGGCCAACTTGGAAAACCAGCTAGATCGGACCAGTAATGACAGAGTTACTGCTCTTGATATAGTTAAAAATGCTATATTTTGCCTCTTTAAGACGATAGTCACTCGCTTCATTGATGTCATAAGAGACATATTAGCCAGTAGAGCGTCCTCAGGCCCTCTTGGGCCTCTTGTTATAATAATTATCATAAGATAAAATAGAATGATAACGCTTAGAAAATTGTGTGATGGTCGTTACTAGCGTCTGTCAAAAAGAGTATCAGTTCAAATGAACTTCAGTGATTTTCACAGCAACTTTTCAATGGGTGAAAGAATGTTTATATTTCCTGAAAATGTAACTATATCTTGGCTTCCGGTGTTTTTTCAAATACAGAAAATCATTTAATTGATACCCAGCCGTGAGTCTGTCAAATTGTTATGTCCGTGCGCGACGAAGGATTTATCATCATATGCGACAATGCCTAATGCATATTTATATAGTGAAAACGAGGCTATATTAAACCCACGAGGTCAGAGCGACCTTTCTCGAAGAAGACGGTGGGCGTTATGGTATGTATTTGGTGTCGGTCAACATGAATTTCAGTGTAACTGCTGTGACAAGAATGTCATCCATGCAGTTACGGAATCCATGTATCGTGTATTATAGTATACAAACTGGCAACCTTTTATAATGTTCAATAAATTACTAAATGAATACGAAATATCGCTCGTAATATTCTACTACGCTCTTGTATGGAGTATTCATAACACGGAAGTAACTATTTGACTGGAAAACGAGCATGCACGAACTTTCGACGTAACTGCCGAGCGCATTCTGAATTGTTTGAAGCAATAGACACTGAGAAAATCCCAATGAAATATTATAGCGTAGATGAATACGTTCTAATCGTAATTATATTTATTCAACAAAATTCCAGAAAACAAGTGATCTTAGCAAACAAAGTTTACATAATGATGACGTCCGTTACGTATTGACGGTGTTGTGTGTATACGGACATAACATTTGACTGATGTCTGTAAATAGACGAGAATCAAACATAACTGCCGATGACATTCTGCAATGTTTGAAATAATCGACAGTAAGCCCATCTCAATGAAATATCGAAGCGTGTGTAAGTAACTAATGTCACAGAATTGTACATGTTTGTCACGCATGCGAGCATTAGGGAGAGGTGTAGGTGGAATTCAACATGAAGCATTAGGGAGAGGTGTAGGTGGAATTCAACATGCAAGCATTACGGAGAGGTGTAGGTGGAATTAGGTGTGTTCATGATGTTCATGGTAAATGAATAAAGTCACTAGTTTGTTATCATGTGTCATTATTTTCACCCACTTATATTAATTAAAACAGTCCAAGTTCATTTTACCAATGAAATAAATTTACATACTGGTAAGATTAACTAAAGTGTACTGTAGCATGTATCTTAGTAAATTACACCATAATTCAGTCCAGATTTCTTAGATATTGGCTGAAAATATATAGGGTGTTTTCAACCTTGCATGATTTAAAGCAACCAATGCAATTGGTAACTATGCCATGCAGTGCTCAAAGAAAATTATTTTAAGAGACAGGCCCAGGGCTTGTTGCTTCTGAAAATGGACAGGCCCCATTTTGAAATGGACAGGCCCTGATTTGAAATGGACAGGCCCTGATTTAAAATGGAAAGGTCCAATATTTTTTTCTTATTGGAAATGTGTCTTTATTCACTTTTATAGCACGCATTTGTTACGTATGTATTAATCAAGCTCAGAACCTCCTCTGACTAGACCACTTTATGCTCCCTGGTCAGCGGACTTATTTACCATTTCGTTTAAAATATGTTAGAATAGAATATTACATAGTAATTTATAACCAATGCAAAGGAGAGTACTAGCACTTTGCCAAACGATAATAATCAGAGCCGACTTGGTGAAACTGGACCTAAACTTGGAGTCAAATTATTTTTAATCAGGTTTTATGAGACTATCAGAGCCTCCTCTGGCTATATTTTTTCTTTTTGTCACCACTTTCTCCAAGTAAAGAATTAGGAGCCTAGACTAGAATTCATTTAAAAGTAGGATTCCAGGAACTCCTTACACCTTAAATAATGAATAGAAATATACTTTATATCTGTATTTATACATATACAGTATATATATTTTTCTTTCCACCAACATGTATAAATTTGTAAAGGACAGTTTTTCTTATTTGATTATGTAATAAAAAAAGAAGAAAAAAAGAAAAAAATCCGAAATTATGTACCATCCGAACTACTATGACACCGCACTTTTACGGCCCGAACATTTCACAAACATTCAATCAAAATACCATCAATAACGATTTTTTTTCATGCATTAGTGTGTTTTTAATGACAAAAACGGTGTTTCTTATCACAACGGAAAGAAAACACAACCCTTATAGCAGAATAATGAGTTTTATGTCAACAATTGTCGACCTCAAAGTTGTGACAAACTGCCGACACGAAGCCAGGCAAAATATTCGAACTTCTTATTGTTTCAATGTGTGTATAACACATTTTAATTACTTTATTGCAAGTGTTTTCACAGTTCACAATACACATGGGAGTATTTTGTATTGAGGAACTTGAGCTTGAGATCCAGTAAAACAGATTTTGTTTTTTTTTATTAATTTTTTTTAGACATGCCTGACGGGCTCCTCGTCTGCAAAATGAGACAAGCCGGAATGGATTTCGAGGAGCTATTCTATTTCTTGAGCACTGCCATGTGTCCTAGTTACCATTTGGTCGCCATTTGCATCATGCAATTTAGTGAATAAACTCCCTATTCATTTTATACTTCCACCAAAATCTGCCTGAATTTTGTCATTTTCTTTTCCATTCTACCTAGATATATGCCACAGTACACGTTAGTAATCATTAAAGACTATTTAATTTTGTTTTCTAGGTATCGCTCATTGCTTATGTTATTGAAAACCGTGGACTACATACATACTTTTATATCTAAACAGTTTACATTTTTATTGTGTTTATTGTGTTATTTGTGATCATTTGGGAAAGTGTATTGGATGTGATTTGGAGAAGTATTACAAGTACTCGGACAATTTTGAGGCTTGTGTGGTAGTGTTGGAACGTGTTGTGGGAAAGTGGTTGTGTACTGAATTTTTATTGTGTTATTTGTGATCATTTGGGAAAGTGAATTGGATGTGATTTGGAGATGTATTACAAGTACTCGGACAATTGTGAGGCTCTGTGTGGTAACGTTGGATTGTGTTGTGCGAAACTGGTTGTGTACTGAAGAGAACATAAACACATCTTCAGGATATTAATCACTTGGTTGAAGGTGAAGTGTTGTTTTATTTCATTGCTTAACTAGTATAATAGTAATGTTCCTGTTGTATGATTGGGTATATTATTGTAACACATGCAGCAGTCATTGGTCAATAGTCACAAAAGTTGTTCACTCTTTTCTTAACCCTTTACTCCATGAATACGCATTTTAACGCATCTAGAGCAGACGACTTTAGAAAACACTGTGACAAAAGAAGAAACTGCTCGAGCAATTTCTCCTGTTGTACTGTCATTGGTCGTAATTAACTATAATCGTCTGCTGATGCTTTCAATTTGGACCTGTCACAGAATTCCGTATGGGGTAATGTGTTAAACAATTTTAATCAATTTTTTAAACATTTAAGGGCATAATATTTTAGTCAGGCATATGTAAAGTGTGAAATGAATTTGTATCTGTTAGCGCTTTCCTCCATGTAACAAATCTACAGCAGACAACTTTGAAATGATCTTGGCAAATATATGAAAAAATTCTTTAATTGCACATGTAATTATTCAACTGACTTGAAAACATTATAACGAAAACAATTGTCTGCTGCAGAGGCATCATAGTTTTGATCAAAATTGTACAGGTGGTGTTCATTAACTAGAGATCCAATACTACATGTCCAGAGTTATAATCTGTCTCCGAGCCCGGATAGCTCAGTCGGTAGTGCCGCCGACTTGTTGAGTACAGGGGTCGCTAGTTCAAACCCCGGCTTGGCCAACATCCTTTCCGACGTTTAATGAAAGTCCTTGTGACCAGATTCATTCGTCTCTCACCACTGAACAATATTCATGTGGAAAAGCAGTCAATGGTTTGGAAAAAATGTTGTACCAGGATACATAGATAGGTGCACTGACTGCCGTGATATAACTGAAATACCCTTAAAAACGGTGTTAAAACTCATTCATTCATAATCTGTCCCTGATGATTAGAAATTACATAGTTTGTCTTATTTAGCCAATTCAGTCCATAGTTTCAATCTGATTGTTTCAAACATGTACAACATATTTATATAAATGAAAAATCAAGCTCTATAGTAAATGAGTAAAATCAGCCAGTATGTCTAGAGTTATCTGACCCTAATTGTCAAAAAACATATTTCGCCCCATTCAGGTGATGAAATCCTTAATTCCTTTGATTCTTTATTAAGAATGAATGGGTTTTAACACCGTTTTCAACAGTATTTCAGTTATATCATGGCGATCAGTGCACCTATCCATGTATCCTGGTATTACGTCGCCAGTACCACACACCATTCTTTCTAAGCCAGTTAAGCAATGTCCAGTGGTGAGAGACGAATGAATCTGGTTACAATGACTTTCATTAAACGTCGGAAAGAATGTTGACCTAGCCGTGGTTTGAACCAGCAACCCCTGTACTTGAATTCAGGAACGCTACCGACTGAGCTAAATTTGAAAACCCATTTTGTGCTATTATATTTGATTCTTCAAATGTAGAGTTTCTAAGCAATTTATTTTGCTTTAAGTGATTTCATAGTAAAGTGCATGTTTTGTTTTATTGTATTTCCAGAAGAATGCCTAAGTTGAAGAGGAAGTCAGGCACTCAGAGGAGTTCATCCAATCGGTTGGGAATGACGTTCAGGAGAGTGGCCAGAGATGAGATCCTTGATGGTGGTGTTCCAGGCAGCAGTCTTGTACAACCTGCGGAATCTGGTTTGGGCGCTGATAAACAGATGGAGGTCAAAGCCCACCTCTATAAGCCTTTTCGGCCATCTGTCTTGGGCGCTGATAAACAGATGGAGGTCAAAGCCCACCTCTTTAAGCCCTCTGGGCCATCTGTTCTATATACTTCGCTTGATTGTTTGCCATGTAGTTCTGCTGAAAGTTTGCTTGAGAACAAACCACATATATTACCTGAATGTATGCTTGATAATGCTCATGGATCTCCGATTGATACTGAATACACACATCATACTGTACAGCAACCAAGATTTGACTCAATTTCTTTTGATCAGATTAAACCAACTGAACAGTCAACTGATTTCATGTTCATAGCTACACCCATTACAATGAATCCGTTTGGTTCAAAGAATTTCATTCGTGGATCGTTTCACCAAGGAGATGATATATTTAGTCCACAATCACGTGGTAGTCAGTGTGTCGCCATTTCTTTGTGTGCTCTGATATATGGACAGAATACAGTGATGGATTCACAGGCAATGCTTGACAATGTACTTATTGAAGGTGATACTTTGTACAAGAAGATTATTTCTGAATTGCATGGGAAAGGAATGTTGCAAAGCAACCTGTTAAGTTTTGAAGAAATCCCATCCGAGGTCAATGTCTTTAATACAAATCTATATGTTTTGAAATCTGATGTTATATCTGGTATAGCTGTTCAACAATGCGAGACTTCCAATTTGCCCACTCTTCATCAGTCACTGTATTTAGCATTACAGATATCAAATCAAATGCTAGTTATAATAAGAGGCCTATGCTCCGCAGTATATATAACCACTGAGCAGTATCACTTTTTTGATTCACATTCACATGGACAAGATGGCTTATCTGCACCTGATGGTACATCCATTTTTTTGTCCTTTGATTGCTTGGAAGATTTGGTTGCATACATGTATGTATTTTATGGAACCATGAACATTGACATGTGTACACAGTTTGATATATTGCCGTTGCATTTCACAATGATGGATTCTGGTGTACATACACACAATGAAGGTCTTTGCCCTACAGTCATATCTGATGGTAGTCACAGTCCGGATATTTCTGCAGATCAAACAAATCTCTTAGATAATTACTTCCAAGACCAAGAAAGTAAGGCTTTAAGAAAACATACTTCTGATATTGACAGGCATTCAAGCAAAGATAAAAGGTCTTACATGAAAACCTACATGAGAAAACGAAGACAAGATCCTTTAATTAGAGCAAAAGAAAAGAATCTCGAGCTAAAGAGTAAACGGAAAGCCAGAAAAGATCCTTTAATTAGAACAAAAGAAAAGAATCAAGAGCTACAGAATAAACGGAAAGCCAGAAAAGATCCTATTGTAAAGTCAGCAGAAAAAACGAAGAGACAGGAACTACGTCAAGATCCTTTAATTAGAGCAAAAGAAAAGAATCAAGAGCTAGAGAGTAAACGGAAAGCCAGAAAAGATCCTATTGTAAAGTCAGCTGAAAAAACGAAGAGACAGGAACTACGTCAAGATCCTTTAATTAGAGCAAAAGAAAAGAATCAAGAGCTAGAGAGTAAACGGAAAGCCAGAAAAGATCCTTTAATTAGAACAAAAGAAAAGAATCAAAGCTAGAGAGTAAACGGAAAGCCAGAAAAGATCCTATTGTAAAGTCAGCAGAAAAAACGAAGAGACAGGAACTACGTCAAGATCCTTTAATTAGAGCAAAAGAAAAGAATCAAGAGCTAGAGAGTAAACGGAAAGCCAGAAAAGATCCTATTGTAAAGTCAGCAGAAAAAACGAAGAGACAGGAACTACGTCAAGATCCTTTAATTAGAGCAAAATAAAAGAATCAAGAGCTAGAGAGTAAACGGAAAGCCAGAAAAGATCCTATTGTAAAGTCAGCAGAAAAAATGAAGAGACGAATATTGCGCGAAGATCCTCTAAAAAGGAATCATGAAGCTGAACTTGAATTGAAATCGAAACAAAAGAAACGAAATAATGCATACTACAAAGCTATTGCATGCGAGAAAAAGCGTTTATCTAGGTCTTTTATATCTTTTACAATACAGGAAAAGTCCAGAGAGAATCAGTCTTTACGAGAAAAGAGAAAAAAGGCAGATTTTCAAGCAAATGAAAAGAATTTGCGAGAAGCAAGAAAATATGGTTCTGAACTAAATGAATGTATTTCGAAATTCAAACAAACGATTTCCACTGGACCTGTCTATGTCTGCACCTGTTGTCACCAGACATGGTTTAAACATTCTGTAGAATCTGCAAGCACAGTTGCTTACCATCTTGATCGATCTTTTGTACAGCAGCATTTCACAAAATACTTATCTGTGGATGATAAAGAGTGGATATGTAAAAGCTGTTCTAACAACTTAAAGAAAAATAAAACCCCAAGTCTTTCAGTTGCCAACAAAAACACATTTCCAATTAAGCCTAAAGAACTTGAGTTACATCAGTTAGAAGAGAGGCTTGTTGCATTAAGAATTCCATTCATGCAAATTAGAGAACTTCCTAGAGGTGGGCAGCTATCTGTGAAAGGAAATGTTGTTAATGTGCCAGTTGATATCCAGCCTGTCATTGAAAGTTTACCTCGAGCTTTTGATACACAAGTAACTGTGCCAGTGAGACTAAAAAAGAAACTTTCATACAAGAAGTGTGACTTTACTGAAAATGTACGTCCATTACAAGTTGTCAGCGCTCTTCATTGGTTGATGAACTATAGTGACTTGTACAAAAATTCTGGTATCCATATTGATGAAAACTGGTTGCAAAACACAACTGAAAATTGCTCAGAAACAGTGCAAGAGTTTTTTGGAAGAACTAATATGGACGAATTCCCTCCTACAGATGATGTTACTCAAACAACAGAAAACGTAACGAGCAAAAACGAAAATGACTATGAATCTGATCATTTTAGTGAAATTGATGAAAATGAAAAAGTTGTTGGTAATAGTGATACAATTATTGACTCGGCTGATCCAACGACTGACACTATTTACACATTTGCACCTGGCGAAGGACAAATACCCATAAGCTTATATCAAGATACCAATGCTGAGTATTTATCATTTCCATCAATATTTTGTGGTCAAAAGAGACCTGAAAATGAAGACAGATCTGTTCCTGTTCATTATAGTGACATATGCAAAATGGAACTTCGCCATGTTGACAGAAGGGTGGCATCAAATGTTCCAAATGTTTTCTTCAAAATGAAAAAACTGCAACTGAAACAAGTTTCAGACAAAGTGCATCTAGCTTTAAGAAGATGTAAAACAGAAGGCAAAAAACTTACAGTATCACAGGTTTTAAGGCCAGAATGTCGGGAAAACTTAGTAAATCTTGATGAAGGCTTTTATATTTTTCGAACTTTGAGGAGTTCGCCACCATACTTGGAAGCTCGGAAGAAAGATGTTTTTGCTATGATACGCCAATTAGGTTTGCCTACATGGTTTACTTCGTTGTCCTCTGCAGATACACGATGGGTTGATTTGCTGAACATTTTAGCAAAACTTAATAGCGGTAAAACTCTTAATGATGACGATGTTGCGAAAATGACTTGGGCTGACAAAACCAAGCTTGTTCAAACTGATCCAGTGACATGTGTTAGATACTTTGACCACCGTGTACAGGAGTTCATAGGAACTGTACTTAAAAGCAATCATGAACCTTTGGGAAAAGTCAAAGATTACTTTTACCGTGTTGAATTCCAACAGAGAGGGTCTCCACATATTCACATGCTTCTTTGGATTGAAGATGCTCCACAATATGAAACACACACAGATGAAGAAGTGGTATCATTCATTGAACAGTATGTTTCGTGTTCAAACATTGATGATCCACTTGTTGACTTTCAAGTACACAAACATTCACGATCATGCAGAAAAAAGGAAAAAGCAATTTGTAGATTTGGATTTCCAATTCCACCAATGAAAAAAACAGTTATTCTGGAACCACTTATTGCAGATCAAGCTGATACCAAAAAGTACAAAGAACTGTTTCTTTCAATCCAACAAAAGTTGAATGAGATAAAAGAATATGATTTATCGTTTGAGCAATTCTTAAAACAACTGAACACAGATGACGAAGATTATCTTAAAGCTGTTCAAAGTTCATTAGATGGACCAAAAGTGTTTTTGAAAAGGAATCTTTCTGAGGTGAGAATAAATGCCTACATGAAACCCATTCTGAGAGCTTGGGGAGCCAATCATGATCTTCAGTTTGTTTTAGATCCGTATGGATGTGCTGTATACATAGTATCATACATCAGTAAAGCCCAAAGAGGAATGAGCATCCTTATGAATGAAGCATGTAAAGAAGCAAGAAAAGGAAATATGGATTTAAAGAAGCAAGTAAGACATATTGGTAACAAATTTTTGAATAGTGTTGAAATTAGTGCACAGGAAGCATGCTACCTTGTTTTACAACTTCCAATGACCAAAGCTACAAGAGATGTAGTATTCATAAACACTTCACCACCTGACAAACGTACATTCCTTTTGAAATCAAGGGAAGCGTTGGAAAAAATGGCTGAAAATTCAACAGAAATCGAGGCAGACAATATAATTAAAAGGTATTCAAAAAGGCCAAAGCAACTTGAACATTGGTGTCTTGCTGATTATGTATCGCAACTTGAAATCATATATCCAGCATCTGATGACATGTTTCATGAAGAAAATGAGCATAATGATGATGAAAGAAATGAGCCTGAAGAAATTCATCCAGACATGTTAGTTGAGGAAGGAATACAAATCACGTTGAAAAGTGGCATCAGAATTAAATCCAGAAAAAACCCTAAAGTATTACGTTATGTTCGTTATTCACTAAAAGTGGATCCAGAAAACTATTACAGAGAAAAACTGTTATTATTTCATCCATGGCGTAATGAGAGTGAAGATGTTTTAGGTGCACATAATTCTTATGAAGATCATTACTTTACTTTGAAGAATTTCATAGACTTTAAAGTCAAAGAATATGAGAAAAATGTTGATCAGTTAAATGAGGCAATGAAAAGGGCTGCTGATGACTTGAACTTCGATGAAATAGCACCAAGCAATGAGCAAAGAGAATCCGATGATCTGCAGACAGGTTCAGTGGCAAGTGAGCAGTTTGTTTATTTTGATCCAGATCGTCCAGAAGTACAACGTCAGTATGACTTAGGAAATGATATTGGTAGTCAGTAGCACTGGTAAATATTACTGTTAATACAAAAAGAATGTCTGATGCAAATTATAGATCCCTTGTACATTCGCTAAATAGAAAGCAACACGAGTTCTTCCAGCATGTTCTGCAAAGTGTCAAACAAAACCTGGAGCCTTTGCATGTATTTCTATCTGGTGGTGCAGGTGTTGGAAAATCAGTAGTTGTCTCGGCTTTACATGAAGCATTGTTGCGACATTTGTCTACTTCGGCAGGTGACAATCCTGATGTATGCAAAGTACTTTTGTGTGCACCTACTGGAAAAGCTGCTTTTCACATAAGTGGCATGACTATCCACTCAGCATTTCGTATCCCTGCTAGTCAAGGCTACTGCATCAAACCATTAGATAGTGACACACTTAACACCTTGCGAACCATATACAGAGATCTCGCTGTTGTAATGATTGACGAAGTTTCAATGGTTGGACACAACATGCTGATGCTAATCAATCACAGGCTTCAACAAATTAAAGGTTCAACTTTATTTTTTGGCGGTGTTCACATGATTCTGATTGGCGACTTGTTTCAATTGAAGCCTGTTATGGATGGATGGATTTTTGAAAACTTAAAAAACAACTTTGGTCCTCTTGCAACAAATTTGTGGCAGGAATTATTTGCAATGCATGAACTTGACGAAATCATGAGACAAAAAGATGACAAGGAATTTGCAGAGATTTTGAATAAATTACGTGAAGGAAAGCATCAACAAAGCGATATAGAAGTTCTTAAAAAACGTGAAATAAAAACAACAAATCCAAATTATCCAAAGAATGCTATTCACCTTTTCAGCACAAATGCCAGCGTGGATTCATTTAACAAGGAAGCATTCCAATTATCACCTAGTATAAAAACTGTCACAACAGCTTTGGATACTGTAATAGGAGATGATACTAAATCTGTAAAAGAGCAACTGATTTCTAGGTTGCCAAATGATGCCTCAAAAACGGCTGGTTTGCAAAAGAAACTAGGTATAGCTGTTGGAATGACATATGATCTATGTGCAAATGTTGATGTTAATGATGGATTAGCCAATGGTTCAAGTTGTTGTATTAAATTCATAGAAAGCAAACAACAAAATACAAATAGACCAAGTATTGTTTGGGTAAAATTCTATGACCAAAATGTAGGTTCTGAATGGCGTGCTAAATACAGACATTTATATCATATTGGTATTGATCCTTCTTGGACACCCATTTTTGATATCAAAAGAAACTTCGTTTACTTCAGAAAGACATTTCTGAGGATTCAGTTCCCACTTCGCCAATCTGCAGCCAAAACCATACATAAATCACAGGGTGACACTTTAAATGAAGTTGTTATTGACATGTCTGGTACACGAATCTTTTCTCATGCACACTACGTTGCAATTAGCAGAGCAAAAACACTACAGGGTCTCAATATTTTGAATCTAAATGAAACAAAGATATCAGTGTCTGAAAAAGTCAAACAAGAATTGACTAGGTTACGAAATGAACAAGTTCTTGCTTTGTGTTATATTCCACTCTATCAAATTCAAGACACTCTGGCAAAACTTGTGTTTTTGAATACTCGATCTTTGAAAAGTCATAAAGATGACATTTTCCAGGAACCAAATGTTCAAGATGCAAACATGATTTGTCTTGTTGAAACATGGCTTACTGCTGAAGATGAAATGCATACTTTGAATGTACCAGGATATCAGCTATTCAGAGCAGACGGTTACCAAAGTGGGAACACAAGACCTCACCGGGGTATTGCATTGTATTTTAAAGAAGGTATCCCTGTTGTTCAAAACAAAACACTCATTCAACAAGATTTTGAAATTGTTCTGACAGAACTTTTGTTTGACATGAGAAGAGTAATTGTTGTTACATTGTACAGGTCTCCTTCATGTTCAGTAAGTTCCTTGAAAAAACACTCGAGTTTGTGTCACCAGTCACATACAATACAGAATTTGTAATTCAAGGTGACTTCAATTCTGATATCTTACAAGAACATACAGTCAGTGCCTTCATTGAAGAACAATTTCATTGCAAGCAACTTGTTCAGAAAGCGACTCATGATTCAGGATCGCTTATTGATCATGTTTACTCAAACATTGAATCCATCAAAAATGAAGTGATAGAGTGTGTTTGGTCAGATCATGCCTTAGTTTATTCTGCAATAGCTCATTAAAGACTCCTTCATCAAGACTCATTCATCACAGATTGTATCTACAAAATTGACAATAAATAGCTTATGATTTTAAAAAACAATATCAATTTCATGTAGTAGTACTCTATAATTCAACCCACCTGTGTAAAATTATTCCTACTGACTGCATAATGAATGCAGTCAGTAGGAATAAGGCGGTTTATGTCGGAAATGGGTTGACCGCCACTTTTCAGTATATATGTAATCAAACTTGGTAAGGAGACCTATTAAGAGACCTCCTAGTGCACTATATTCATCACCATTTCATTCCCCAATGTATTGTTTTAAATTACAACACTACTGTATTAAAAGACCACCTATGTTAATAATATTACTCTTCTATTGACAGATCTCTTCATAAACTTGGTCTCTGAACACAGGTTTTTACTGCACTTTAATTGCTAACTGACCACATCAATGCATTTGTTATTATGAACTTTTGTGTATTAAGAAGATTTTGTTTTAATTATTACAGTTTGTTATTCATATTTTTTTTATGCCACCACCACCAAATGGTGAGGATGCATATAGTATTAGACATGTCCATCCATGATTGTTCGTCCTGAAATTTTTTTGTGTTTATCTCTTCCCACAGTTTTCAACCGATTTTTTCAAAACTTTACAGGATGCTTAACCATCAAGATGTACATATCACTTCACCAACAAAATCAACTTTGTGTTAGCAAAGTTAAGGCCCCTTTTTCTTAAGATTTGTGCGGATTGTATTTAATGGGGGCATTTACGTCCCATGGACACATTCCACTTTAAACTGTATCCTGCATAATTGGATGTTTCTGATGCTAGAAATGAAGGTTATTGTTATAAAGATCATCATCCCATAACTACCATTTCTCAAACAGTTTTGAATCGGTTGTTCCCAAACTTCATATACACACAACAACTGATGACCTTATGTCCCTCTATATCACCCATTGTTATTTAACAAATTATGGCCCTTTGACTTTAAGCGAGGGTATTTATCACCTTCAGTGATAGTTCTAGTTTTATATTAGATATTCTACTGTACCCTAGGGTTAAATTATATATTATCAGAGCAATATCATCAGCAATTAATAATATGCCAAATAAGATTGTTTTGAACTTTTCTATTAATACGTGGTCACGATTCATAAATATGGAAATTATGTAGAACAGTTTAAATAAATCTGTGACTTTCAAAAAAAGAACAGTGGCAAAAAAACAATAACGTGGCTCCAGTGTAAATGGAGTCTTAACGATAGAATTTGCAGCAACTCTGCAGTTCACGCTGAGAAGATTCTAGGCCCATTATCCATATTTTATCTCGATGTACATGGAAGATGAGCCTGGCATATTCACGCCTTTTAGGCGCCATATAACCTTTTCATGTGTTGGTGCGCCTTAAAACCGCAATTCAATTCAATTAAACACAAGTCAAGATTATCTTCTGTCACTTTAAATACATCAGCTGTTATCAACGTTTTATGATTAATATAATGATAAAACATGATTAATTACATCAATAACATACTTTGTATACTAGGTAGTATTATTAGTATTATTTGTTAACTTGTTCAGATGTAAGCTTTACTTGTATTATCATTTTCCTGTATAATGACACCAAGTTTGGCGAAGATGACGTGAAAGACTGTAATATGAAGATAGCGATACGGTCAGATTTCAAGCACCTGGTCTGTGAACACTTGATTACAATCCCATGCACTTGTAATAGAAAAGGATTCTTCACATTATCAAACATTAAAGCAATGGTAATATTATATCGTTTTAGATGGTAACGGCAGTCAAAAAAGAACATAGTTTTACAACATCTTTGTCACTTAAGCTTTCTTTGAGAGAACAGTTTTGCCATTAAATGAAAACGAGAAAAAAGGTCCTATAGAAACCACAGCACCCAAACACAATGACATCGTACACTCGCACTGTACTACAAAGAGTAAATTAAATATACAGTGAAAAGGACAGTCCACAACACAAATAGTGGTGAAGACGGTTATCGACTTGAAACGGTCAGCAGCCAGATAACAGTTTCGACATAACAGCTGTGACGTTAAATTACATTTCTCAGCATAAAAGCTTGGAAATAACAGCTTTGGTTTTACATGACATTTCTCAACAAGAACAGCTTTGCCAAAGTCAACATTGGTTCTTGATGAACATATAATGATCACACGTATCCTCAACTGCAACAGGCAATATCAGGATGTAAACATTTAAGAAGTCTATCCACAAACAGAATACATTGATTTCAGTTAGTTTCAGAACTGTGGTAATTGTTTACACATGAAGATAGAATATACTCAAATCTATGCAAGGACATATTAATGTTTTGTTCCAGAATTACTGAAGCATCATCGGTAGTGCACACAACTTCAAGCGTGATAATTAAGCTTCCAAAGGTGCACAAGAACAATTATGCTGTAATACCTATTGCTTTCATGTATTTATACAAAATGATTTATTCCAAATTGCAACAGACTATGCACCAGCATTTCCATATTGAAAAAAGTCATTCTGCAAACACAATTGAATTCATATCGTTGAAGACCATATATAACCCAACCTCATCATGGAAGGAAACATCTAGTGTTGTGTTCCAGTATAAGTGAAGAAGTGTCATAATTGAAAGTGCATATATATTCCAAGTGTGAACATTCCAGGATCGCAAAAATTATTCTGTGCCATAAACGCTTACAGAAATAACCTCAACCAAACCTATAGAGAACTGGACGATAACTGGACATCCAACAAATGAAAAGGAACTTTTAACCACTTCTACAAAGATGATCTGAAAAGTATAGAAATAGAAACATATATATACATGCAATTACAGTTTTTACCATCAATTCAATGTTTGTGATATAGACAAAAAAAACTAACAGTTTACATAAAAATGGAACAGTTCAAATCGATGAAATCTCAGAAATAGTTTTATTTTATGTACACTTCCATAATCCCCGGGTGTGGTTGCCCACCCCATTCATTTTTTATCATGCTCATTCAACGTCTTTATCATGACAGCCCTTAGATTGACACCACGTATGCAAATCTGAAAATGTGGATCCATCATAAATGGAGTATGTTCTATAGAATTTGCAGCAACTCTGCAGTTCTGAAGGTAATAAAGTTCTAGGCCCATCTACATATTTTACCTTGATGTAAATTGAGAATGAGCCTGGCACGTTCATTCATATTAGGCACCATACAACCTTTCATGTCTTGGTGCATCTTAAAACCCAATTCAGTTCAATTCAGTTCAATCCATGTACACTTGAATAAAAACATGGTCATCGTGTCATTTATAATACTGTGGTTATTCGTGTATTTTTTGTTTCATCATATTTATTTTTTTAAATTGAAGTTGTGCATGTCTAAAGCAATATACATGCCTGTGTTATTTTTCATACTGATTCACATTTTTTTTTGCATTTTGTTTTGCCAAAGCACAGAACATAATGGATAGCACAATTTTTAGCTCACCTGAGCCGAAGGCTCAAAGGTGAGCTATTGGGATCACTCTTCGTCCGTCGTCCGTCGTCCGTCGTCTGTCGTCCGTCGTCGTTAACTTTTGCTTCAAACGACTTCTCCTCAGAAACCGAAAGGCCAATTTTGACCAAACCTCACGTGGATGATCCTTAGATGAATGCTTTTTAGATTTGTTAAAATTAGGTCAGCGCGACATCCAAGATGGCCGCCATTACCATATATGGTTGAAACCTTAAAAAATCTTCTTCTCAAGAACCGCTGGACAGATTTCAACAGTTTTTCTTTTAAAATGATCGCCTACGTCTAGACTATCAAGTTTGTTCAAATGAAGTCCCCGGGGTAAAAAATGGCCGTGCCCCGGGGGTCCAAAGTTTGTATATTGAGATTTTGCATGTTTTTCATATAGACATATAGGAAAAAACTTTTAAAAATCTTCTTCTCTGAAACCACAAGGCACAGAGGTCTCATGTATTACATGTAGCATCAGCTTATGGTTCTCTACTAAGTTTGTTCAAATGGTGACCCTGGGGTCAAATTTGTCCCCGCCCCGGGGGTCACAGTTTTACATAGATTTATAAAGGATTTTTTTTTAAAAATCTTCTTCTCGGAAACTACAAGAGCCAGAGGTTTGATATTTTGCATTTACTATAAGCTTATGGTCCTTTACCAAGTTTGTTCAAATGGTGACCCTAGGGTCACATTTGGCCCCGCCCCAAGGGTCACATATTTTACATAGACATGTATAGGGAAAAACTTAAAAAATCTTCTTCTCTGAAACTGCAAAAGCCAGAGGTTTAATATTTTGCATTTGCTATCAGCTTATGGTTCTCTACCAAGTTTGTTCAAATGGTGACCCAGGGGTCACATTTGGCCCCGCCCGGGGGTCACAGTTTTACATAGGCTTGTATAGGGAAAAACTGAAATAAATCTTCTTCTCTGGAACCACATGGCACGGAGCTCTCATATATTACATGTAGCATCAGCTTATGGTCCTCTACTTAGTTTGTTCAAATGGTGACCCTGGGGTCAATTTTGTCCCCGCCCCGGGGGTCACAGTTTTACATAGACTTATATAGGATTTTCTTTTTAAAAATCTTCTTCTCGGAAACTGCAAGAGCCAGAGGTTTAATATTTTGTATTTGCTATAAGCTTATGGTCCTCTACCAAGTTTGTTCAAATGGTGACCCAGGGGTCACATTTGGCCCTCCCCCGGGGGTCACAGTTTTACATAGGCTTGTATAGGGAAAATCTGAAAAAATTCTTCTTCTCTGGAACCACATGGCACGGAGCTCTCATGTATTACATGTAGCATCAGCTTATGGTCCTCTTCTTAGTTTGTTCAAATGGTGAACCTGGGGTCAAATTTGTCCCTGCCCCGGGGGTCACAGTTTTACAGACTTATATAGGAAAAAAATTAAAAAATCTTCTCGGAAACTACAATAGCCAGAGGTTTGATATTTTGTATTTACTATAAGCTTATGGTCCTTTACCAAGTTTGTTCAAATGGTGACTCTCGGCTTACATTTGGCCCCGCCCCAAGGGTCACATGTTTTACATAGACATGTATAGGGAAAAACTGAAAAAAATCTTCTCTGAAACTGCAAGAGCCAGAGGTTTAATATTTTGCTTTTGCTATAAGCTCATGGTCCTCTACCAATTTTGTTCAAATGGTGACCCTGGTGTCAAACTTGGCTGCGCCCCGGGGTCACAGTTTTACATAGACTTATATAGGAAACACATTAAAGTCTTCTTCTCTGGAACTACAAGAGCCAGAGGTTTAATATTTTGCATTTACTATACTCTTATGGTCCTTTACCAAGTTTGTTCAAATGGTGACCCTGGGTGCACATTTGGCCCCGCCCCAGGGATCACGTTTTACATAGACTTGTATAGGGAAAAACTTAAAAAATCTTCTTCTCTAAAACCACAAAGCACACAGCTCTCATATATTACATGTAGCCCTGGGGTCACATTTGGCTCTGCCCAAGGTGTTACTCTCTAGCACCTTCATTTTGTATTTGATCTTTACCAAACTTTGTCAGTGTCTTAAACTGTCTATATCAATGTTGTTATACACAACAGAGCCCACATTTCTTGAACAATCTTAACCAAACTTGCACAGATTGTATATGACCATAAGATTTCGAAGAAGTTTGATAATGTGCCAGTACTCAGTTGATCGCTTTAGGGCCATCTTGGCCCTGGCCCTCTTGTATTGGTTCAAATTAACTCAGGTGAGCGATATAGGGCCATCATGGCCCTCTTGTTTATATTATTTACCATCTGAATCCATAATGTTTCTTGCAAATTTTTTTGGCAAAGCACAGAAGGAAACTACAACTGTATGTCCTTAATAATATATTTGCATTCTTTTGGGTACTTTTCGAAGAGTCACAAAAACATCAACTCAGTGTTTCACTTGTGCCTTTTTATATTGTCATATAGAAAACTGTTGCACATAATGAAAAAATATGTCTGAAAATTCATCATTTCCTTCATCATGATCCCTGCATTGTTTCAGGTGCCATCTCGCTCACATCAAAAGAGCAGTGGCAGAAAAATAAACATGGCTCCAGCATAAATAGAGTTTCTACGATAGAATTTGCAGCAACTCTACAGTGCACCTTAAAACCCAATTCAATTCAATTCATCATTTCCTCATGAAAAGAGTAAAACAGGAAGACTGCAAATCCCGCTAAGGCAGACGGCTAGAAGCTCACTTCATGTTCATTGTCTTTTTTGTCATGCTCATTAAAGGTTTTCATCATGACCCTGCATGCGAACATGGCTCCATCATAAATGGAGTCTCTAGAATTTTCAGCAAGTCTGCAGTTGTACTGGTTAGGTGATTCCAGGCCGATTCTCTATATTTTATCTCGATGTTAATGGAGGATGAGCATGGCATGTTCATCCCTGTTTTTGTCATATAACCTTTCTTGTGATCAAAATTCAGTTCAATTTAACTAATGAGTGATAGGAGAAAAACATGCTTCTAACATCAATGTAGTATTTACAACAAAATTATAAAGTTCAATATATGAAGGGTAGATTTGCAATGTCATTTTCTGTCAATGCCATTTATGTCACATTTTTTGATGGTATACTGTAAAACCCATTTCTACTTGATTAATTAGCATGTAGTCATGTACCATTAATTCTGATACTGTTAATTGATATTATGTTACAGATGTTCATTTTTGTTTATCTTTAGATAAGTGTTAAAATAAATTAATATACTTAGCATTGTGTGTACTGTTCTTTGTTAAAGCCAATATATTATACTGTTTTTTCTTATTTTGTTTTTATGTAAAATGTACGTACATTACATACTAAAATTTACAGCAAAATTAATTCCGGAGTGAATGATTTCATAAAAAATTTAAGAAAGCCATAAATTGTAGTACGACTCAATTCATCAATGGTATAACAGCCAGTAGAGCGTTCACAGGCCCTCTTGGGCCTCTTGTTGGCTTTTGTGTTGTTTTACTGTGATTATATGTTAATCCTGTTGTTGTTCTTTTAGTCATATCGACTTCACTGTTGTTTTCTTGTTGTCATCATTGATTCCCTAATTGGCTTGGGAGTTCTTGTTGTTGTTTAATATGTTTGTCCTCTCCTTGGTTTTCCAGTCATATTGACTTGACTGTTGTTTTGTTAGTGTCATTGTTGTTTCATTGTTTGTGTTGGGTGTTGTTTTTGTGTGATTATATCTTGATCCTGTTGTTGTTGTTTGAGTCATATCGACCATACTGTTGTTTTGTTGTCATTGTTGATTCCCTAATTGGCTTGGGTGTTCTTGTTGTTGTTTAATATGTTGGTCTTCTTGTTGGTTTTCCAGTCATATTGACTTGACTGTTGTTTTGTTGTCATTGTTGATACATTATTTAGCTTGGGTGTTGTTGTTGTTTGATTATAGGTTGATGCTGTTGTTTTTGATTCGTTATATCGACATCACAGTTGTTTTCTTGGTGTCATTGTCAATTCATTATTTGGCTTGGCTGTTGCTGTTGTTTGCTTATATGTTGGTCCTGTTGTTTAAGACATATTGACTGCACTGTTGTTTTGTTGTTGTCATTGTTAATTCAGTATTTGGCTTGAGTGTTTTTTTGGTTTGATTTTATGTTGGGTCATGTTGTTATTGCATTTCTACTATAGTCAAATTCAAATTTAGCCTCGCTGTTGTTCAGTTTAAATTTGGACCTAATGTTATGGTTTCATTGACTTCACTGTTGTTGTTTTGTGTTGTTCCCATTGTTGATTCCATATTTGGGTGTGGGTCCTGTTGTTGTTGCGTTTAATTGTGTTAAAGTCAAATTTTGCAACATCGTTGTTCTTCAATTTAAATTGTGTCCAGTTGTTGTAGTTCCAGTCATATTGACCCGACTGTTGCTTTGTTGTTGTCATTGTTGGTTTGATATTTGGCTTGGGTGTTGCTGTTGTTTGATTATATGTTAATCCTGTTGTTGTTCTTTTAGTCATATCGACTTCACTGTTGTTTTCTTGTTGTCATAATTGATTCCCTAATTGGCTTGGATGTTCTTGTTGTTTAATATGTTTGTCCTCTCCTTGGTTTTCCAGTCATATTGACTTGACTGTTGTTTTGTTAGTGTCATTGTTGTTTCATTGTTTGTGTTGGGTGTTGTTTTTGTGTGATTATATCTTGATCCTGTTGTTGTTGTTTGAGTCATATCGACCATACTGTTGTTTTGTTGTCATTGTTGATTCCCTAATTGGCTTGGGTGTTCTTGTTATTGTTTAATATGTTGGTCTTCTTGTTGGTTTTCCAGTCATATTGACTTGACTGTTGTTTTGTTGTCATTGTTGATACATTATTTAGCTTGGGTGTTGTTGTTGTTTGATTATAGGTTGATGCTGTTGTTTTTGTTCCAGTCATATCGACTTCACTGTTGTTTTGGTTGGTGTCATTGTTGATTTATTATTTGGCTAGGCTTTTGCTATTGTTTGATTATATGTTGTTCCTGTTGTTTTTTCAATAATACTGACTGCACTGTTGTATTGTTGTTGTCATTTGCTATTGTTTGATTATATGTTGTTCCTGTTGTTGTTCCGGTCATAATGACTTTATTGTTGTTTTGCTGTTGTTATTGTTGATTAGTATTTGGCTTGTGTGTTGTTGTTGTGTGATTATATGTTGATCCTGTTGTTGTTGTTTTAGTCATATAAACTTCACTCTGTTTTGTTGTTGTCATTGTTGATTCCCTAATTGGCTTGGGTGTTCTTGTTGTGTTTAATATGTTTGTCCTCTTGTTGGTGTTCCAGTCATATTGACTTGACTGTTGTTTTGTTGTCATTGTTGATTCATTATTTGTCTTGGGTGTGGCTGTTGTTTGATTATATGTTTAGATGCTGTTGTTTTTGTTCCCGTCATATTAACATCACTGTTGTTTTTTTGGTGTAATTGTTGATTTATTATTTGGCTTGCGTGTTGCTGTTGTTTGATTATATGTTGGTCCTGTTGTTGTTCCAGCCATAACCACTTCACAGTTGTTTTGTTGTTGTCGTTATTGATTCCGTAATTGGCTTGGGTGTTGTTGTGTGACTATATGTTGATACTTTTGTTGTTGTTTCAGTCATATTGACTGCACTGTTGTTTTCTTGTGTTGGTGTGCCTATAAAACCCAATTCAATTCAATTCAATTGATTATATGTTGGTCCTGTTGTTGTTCGTCTTATCGACTTCATTGTTGTTTTGTTTTTGTCATTGTTGATTCAGTATTTGGCTTGGGTATTGTTGTTGTGTGATTATATGTTGATCCTGTTGTTGTTGTTGTAGTCATATCGACTTTACTGTTGTTTTATTGTTATTGTTGTTTCCCTAATTGGCTTGAGTGTACTTGTTAACAATAATTTGTTTGTCCTCTTGTTGGTTTTCCAGTCATGTTGACTGCACTGTTGTTTTGTTGTTGTCATTGTTGATTCAGTATTTGGCTTTGGTGTTGTTGTTGTGTGATTGTATGTTGAACCTGTTGTTCTTGTTTCATCATATCGACTTCACTGTTGGTTTGTTGTTGTCATTGCTGATTCGATATTTGGCTTTGGTGTTGTTGTTGTGTGATTGTATGTTGATCCTGTTGTTGTTGTTTGTCATACCGACGTCACTGTTGTTTTGTTGTTGTCAGTGTTGCTTCAGTATTTGACTTGGGTGTTGTTGTTGTTTGATTATATATTGGTTGTTTTGTTGTTTTCATTGTAATTTATTATTTGGCCTGGCTGTTGCTGTTGTTTGATTATATGCTGGTCTGTAGTTGTTTCAATAATATTGACTGCACGGTTGTTTTATGTTTTGTTGTTATCATTGTTAATTCAATATTTGGCTTGGATGTTGCTGTTGTTTGATTATATGTTGGTCCTGTTGTTGTTCCAATCATATCGACATCGTTGTTGTTTTGTTGTTGTCATTGTTGATTCAGTATTTGGCATGGGTGTTGTTTTTATGTGATTATATGTTGATACTTTTGCTGTTATTTGTGTCATATTGACTGCACTGTTGTTTTGTTGTTGTCATTGTTGATTCAATATTTGGCTTTGGTTTTGTTGTTATGTGATTGTATGTTGATCCTGTGGTTCTTGTTTCAGTCATATCGAATTCACTTTGGTTTGTTGTTTTCATTGCTGATTCGATATTTGGCTTTGATGTTGTTGTTGTGTGATTATATGTTGATTTTGTTGTTGTTGTTTTAGTCATATCGACTTTACTGTTGTTTTGTTGTTGTCATTATTGTTTCCCTAATTGGCTTGGGTGTTCTTGTTATTGTTTAATATGTTGGTGCTCTTGTTGGTTTTCCAGTCATATTGACTGCATTGTTGTTTTGTTGTTGTCATTGTTGCTTCAATATTTATCTTGGGTGTCGTCGTTGTTTGATTATATGTTGGTCCTTTTGTTGTTGTTTCAGGCATATTGACTGCAATGTTGTTTTGTTGTTGTCATTGCTGATTTAAAATTTGGCTTGGTTGTTGCTGTTGTTTGATTATATGTTGGTCCTGTTGTTGTTCCAGCCATATCGACTTCACTTGTTTTGTTGTTGTCATTGTTGATTAAATATTTTGCTTGGGTGTTGTTATTGTGTGATATGTTGATCCTATGTTGTTTTTGTTGTTTTATTCATATCGACTTCACTGTTGTTTTGTTTTTGTCATTGTTAATTCCCTAATTGACTTGGGTGTTTTTGATGTTGTTTATATGTTGGTCCTCTTGTTTGGTTTTCCAGTCATATTGACTTGACTGTTGTCTTGTTGGTGTCATTGTTGTTTCAGTTTTTGGCTTTTGTGTTGTTTTAGGGTGATTATATGTTAATCCTGTTGTTGCTCTTTTAGTCATATCAACTTCACTGTTGTTTTCTTGTTGTCATAATTGATTCCCTAATTGGCTTGGGTGTTCTTGTTGTTGTTTAATATGTTTGTCCTCTTCTTGGTTTTCCAGTCATATTGACTTGACTGTTGTTTTGTTAGTGTCATTATTTGGGTTGGGTGTTGTTTTTGTGTGATTATATCTTGATCCTGTTGTTGTTGTTTTAGTCATATCGACCATACTGTTGTTTTGTTGTCAATGTTGATTGTTGATTCCCTAATTGGCTTGGGTGTTCTTGTTGTTGTTTAATATGTTGGTCCTCTTGTTGGTTTTCCAGTCATATTGACTTGACTGTTGTTTTGTTGTCATTGTTGATACATTATTTAGCTTGGGTGTTGTTGTTGTTTGATTATATGTTGATGCTGTTGTTTTTAGCTCTACTGGCCAAGGGCCAGCAGAGCTTATGGGATGGTGTGTTGTCCGTCTTCCGTCGTCCGTCGTCCGTCGTCCGTCCATGAAACTTTGTCAGAATGTTTGTCTCAATGAAATCTCGGTCAAGTTCGAAAATGGGTCATGTGGGGTCAAAAACTAGGTCACTAGGTCAAATATTGGAAAAACCTTGTGTACACTCTAGAGGCCATATTTTTGACCCGAGCTTGATGCAACTTTGTCAGAATGTTTGTCTTAATTATATCTTGGTCATGTTTGAAAATGGGTCACGGGGGGTTAAAAACTAGGTCACTATGTCAAATACTTGAAAAACCTTGTGTACACTCTAGAAGCCGTATTTCTGTCCCAATATTGATGAAACTTTGTCAAAATGTTTGTCTTAATTATATCTTGATCAAGTTCGGAAATGGGTCACATGAAGTTAAAAACTAGGTCACTAGGTCAAATATTGGAAAAACCTTGTGTACACTCTAGAGGCCATATTTTTGACCCGAGCTTGATGCAACTTTGTCAGAATGTTTGTCTTAATTATATCTTGGTCAAGTTTGAAAATGGGTCACATGGGGTTAAAAAACTAGGTCACTAGGTCAAATATTGGAAAAACCTTGTGTACACTCTTTGTCAAAATGTTTGTCTTAATTATATCTTGGTCAAGTTTGAAAATGGGTCACATGGTGTTAAAAACTAGGTCACTAGGTCAAACTTTGGAAAAACCGTGTGTACACTCTAGAGGCCATATTTTTGACCCGATCTTGATGCAATTTTGTCAGAATATTTGTCTCAATTATAGCTTGCTAAAGTTCGAGAATGGGTCACACAGGGTCACACAGGGTCAAAAACTAGGTCACTTGTACACTCTAGAGGCCATATTTCTGACCCGATCTTGATGAAACTTTGTCGAAATGTTGTCTTAATTATATTTTGGTCAAGTTCGAAAATGGGTCCCATGGGGTCAAAAACTAGGTCACTAGGTCAAATACTTGAAAAACCTTGTGTACACTCTAGACACCATGTAGTACGACTCGATTCATCAATTGTATAACAGCCAGTAGAGCGTTCACAGGCCCTCTTGGGCCTCTTGTTTATCCGTTATATTGACATCACTGTTGTTTTCTTGGTGTCGTTGTCAATTCATTATTTGGCTTGGCTGTTGCTGTTGTTTGATTATATGTTGGTCCTGTTGTTTCAGACATATTGACTGCACTGTTGTTTTGTTGTTGTCATTGTTGATTCAATATTTGGCTTGGGTGTTGCTGTTGTTTGATTATATGTTGGTCCTGTTGTTGTTGTTTTAGTCATATCGACTTTACTGTTGTTTTGTTGTTGTCATTGTTGTTTCCCTAATTGACTTGGGTGTTCTTGTTATTATTTAATGTTGGTCCTCTTGTTGGTTTTCAAGTCATATTGACTGCACTCTTGTTTTGTTGTTGTCATTGTTGCTTCAGTATTTGGCTTGGATGTTGTTGTTGTTTGATTATATGTTGGTCCTGTTGTTGTTCTTTCAGTCATATTGACGGCACTGTTGTTTTGTTGTTGTCATTCTTGATTTAATATTTGGCTTGGCGGTTGCTGTTGTTTGATTATATGTTGGTCATGTTATTGTTCCAGCCATATCGACTTCACTGTTGTTTTGTTGTTGTCATTGTTGATTCAGTATTTGGCTTGGGTTCTGTTGTTGTTGCGTTTAATTGTTGTTAAAGTCAAATTTTGCAACATCGTTGTTCTTCAATTTAAATTTGGTCCTGTTGTTTTAGTTCCAGTCGTATTGACCTGACTGTTGCTTTGTTGTTGTCATTGTTGGTTCATTATTTGGCTTGGGTGTTGTTGTTTGATTATATGTTGATACTTTTGTTGTTGTTTCAGTCATATTGACTGCACTGTTGTTTTGTTGTTGTCATTGTTGATGCAATATTTGGCTTGGGTGTTGCTATTGTATAATTATATGTTGGTCCTGTTGTTGTTCCAGTCTTATCGGCTTCACTGTTGTTTTGTTGTTGTCATTGTTGCTTCAGTATTTGGCTTAGGTGTTGTTGTTGTTTGATTATATGTTGGTCCTGTTGTTGTTGTTTCAGTCATATTGACTGCACTGTTGTTTTGTTGTTGTCGTTGTTGATTTAATATTTGGCTTGGTTGTTGCTGTTGTTTGATTATATGTTGGTCCTGTTGTTGTTCCAGCCATATCGACTTTACTTGTTTTGTTGTCATTGTTGATCCAATATTTCCTTGAGTGGTTTTTTTTTGTGATTATATGTTGATCCTGTTGTTGTTGTTTTAGTCATATCGACTTCACTGTTGTTTTGTTGTTGTCATTGTTGATTACCTAATTGGAATGAGTGTTCTTGTTGTTTAATATGTTGTTCCTCTTGTTGGTTTTCCAGTCATACTGACTTGACTGTTGCTTGTTGGTGTCATTGTTATTTCAGTATTTGGCTTGGGTGTTGTTTTTGTGTGATTATATGTTGGTCCTGTTGTTTTGTTGTTGTCATTGTTGATTTAATATGTGGCTTGGGTGTTGCTATTGTTTGATTATATGTTGGTCCTGTTGTTGTTCCAGTCATATCGACTTCACTGTTGTTTTGTTGTTGTCATTGTTGAATCAGTATTTGGATTTGGTGTTATGGCTTCAGTCATTGAATTCACTGTTGTTGTTTTGTTGGTCCCACTGTTGATTCCATATTTGGCTTGTGTCCTGTTGTTGTTGCGTTTAATTGTTGTTCAAGTCAAATTTTGAAACATCGTTGTTCTTCAATTAAAATTTGATTCTGTTGTAGTAGTTCCAGTCATATTGACTTGACTGTTGTTTTGTTGTCATTGTTGATTTATTATTTGGCTTAGGTGTTGTTGTTTTTTGATTATATGTTGATGCTGTTGTTTTTGTTCCCGTCATACCAACTGCACTGTTGTTTTGGTTGGTGTCATTTTGTTGATGCAATATTTGGCTTGGGTGTTGCTGTTGTTTGATTATATGTTGGTCCTGTTGTTAGTACCGTCATATCGACTTCACTGTTGTTTTGTTGTTGTCATTCTTGATTCAGTATTTGCCTTGGGTGTTGTGTGATTATATGTTGATCCTGTTGTTTTGTTTTAGTCATATCGACTTTACTGTTGTTTTATTGTTGTCATTGTTGTTTCGCTAATTGGCTTGGGTGTTCTTGTTGTTGTTTAATATGTTGGTCCTCTTGTTGGTTTTTCCAGTCATATTGACGGCACTATTGTTTTGTTGTTGTCATTGTTGATTCAATATTTGGCTTTGGTGTAGTTGTTGAGTGATTGTATGTTGATCCTGCTGTTCTTGTTTCAGTCATATCGACTTCACTGTTGGTTTGTTGTTGTCATGCTGATTTGATATTTCTCTTTGGTGTAGTTGTTTGATTATATGTTGGTCATGTTGTTGTTCCAGTCATATCGACTTCACTGTTGTTTTGTTGTTGTCATTTATGATTCAGTGTTTGCCTTGGGTGTTGTTGTTGTTGTGTGAGTATATGTTGATCCCATTGCTTGTTTTAGTCATATCAACTTTACTGTTGTTTTATTATTGCCATTGTTGTTTCCCTCATTGGCTTGGGTGTTCTTGTTGTTGTTTAATATGTAGGTCCTCTTGTTGGTTTTCCAGTCATATTGACTGCACTGTTGTTTTGTTGTTGTCATTGTTGATTCAGTATTTGGCTTGGGTATTGTTGTTTGATTATATGTTGGTCATGTTGTTGTTGTTTCAGTCATATTGACTGCACTGTTGTTTTGTTGTTGTCATTGTTGATTTAATATTTGGCTTAGGTGTTGCTGTCGTTTGATTATATGTTGGTCCTTTTGTTGTTGCAGCCATATCGACTTCACTGTTGTTTTGTTGTTGTCATTGTTGGTTCAATATTTCCTTGGGTGTTGTTTTTGTGTGATTATATGTTGATCCTGTTGTTGTTGTTTTAATCATATCGACTTCACTGTTGTTTTGTTGTTGTCATTGTTGATTACCTAATTGGCTTGGGTGTTCTTGTTGTTGTTTAATATGTTAGTCCTCTTGTTTGTTTTCCTATCATATTGACTTGACTGTTGTTTTGTTGGTGTCTTTGTTGTTTCAGTATTTGGCTTGGGTGTTGTTTTTGTGTGATTATATGTTGATCCTGTTGTTGTTGTTTTAGTCTTATCGACTTGACTGTTGTTTTGTTTTTATCATTGTTGATTCCCTAATTGGCTTGGGTGTTCTTGTTGTTGTTTATTATGTTTGTCCTCTTGTTGATTTTCCAGTCATATTGACTTGACTGTTGTTTTGTTGTCATTATTGATTCATTATTTGGCTTGGGTGTTGCTGTTGTTTGATTATATGTTGGTCCTGGCGTTGTTGTTTCAGTCATATTGACTGCACTGTTGTTTTGTTGTTGTCATTGTTGATTCAATATTTGGCTTGTGTGTTGCTGTTGTTTGATTATATGTTGTGGTTCCCGGGGGCCCCGTTTGGTCACGGGGCAAAGAATAGGGCAACTGCAGATCCCTTTGGAGGGGTAGGCAGAGGGGTAGATTACCCCCAAATTCATGTTCATTTTATCATCATGTTCATTAAAGGTCTTCATCATGATCCATGCATTGTTTCAGGTTCTATCTCGCTCACATCAAAAGAGCAGTGGCCGAAAACAATAAACGTTGCTCCAGCGTAAATGGAATTTCAACGATAGAATTTGCAGCAACTCTGCAATTCAGGGTGAGAAGGTTCTAGGTCCATTTTCCATATTTTATCTCAATGTACATGAAGGATGAGCCTGGCATGTTCATGCCTGTTAGGAGCCATACAACCTTTCATGTGTTGGTGTGCCTTAAAACCCAATTCAATTCAATTCAATTGATTATATTGTTGGTCCTGTTGATGTTTGTCATATCAGCTTCATTGTTGTTTTGTTGTTGTCATTGTCGATTCAGTATTTGGCTTTGGTGTTGTTGTTGTTGTTGTTGTGCGATTATATGTTGATCCTGTTGTTGTTGTTTTAGTCATATCGACTTTACTGTTGTTTTGTTGTTATTGTTGTTTCCCTAATTGGCTTTGGTGTACTTGTTATTGTTTAATATGTTTGTCCTCTTGTTGGTTTTCCAGTCATATTGACTGCACTTGTTTTGTTGTTGTCATTGTTGATTCATTATTTGGCTTTGGTGTGTTGTTGTGTGATTGTAAGTTGATCCAGTTGTTCTTGTTTCATCATATCAACTTCACTGTTGGTTTGTTGTTGTCATTGCTGATTCAATATTTGCCTTAGGTGTTGTTGTTGTGTAATTGTATGTTGATCCTGTTGTTGTTGTTCCAGTCATACCGACTCACTGTTGTTTTGTTGTTGTCATTCTTGCTTCAGTATTTGGCTTTGGTGGTGTTGTTGTTTGATCATATGTTGGTCCTGTTGTTGTTGTTTCAGTCATATTTACTGCAATGTTGTTTTGTTGTTGTCATTGTTAATTTAATATTTGCCTTGGGTGTTGCTGTTGTTTGATTATATGTTGGTCCTGTTGTAGTTCCATCCATATTGACTTCACTGTTGTTTCGTTGTTGTCATTGTTGATTCAATATTTGGCTTGGGTGTTGTTTTTGTGTGATTATATGGTGATCATGTTGTTGTTTTAGTTATATCGATTTTACTGTTGTTTTGTTGTTGTCATTGTTGATTCCCTAATTCGCTTGGGTGTTCTTGTTGTTGTTTAATAGGTTGGTCCTCTTGTTGGTTTTCCAGTCATTTTGACTTGACTGTTGCTTTGATGTTGTCATTGTTATTGCAGTATTTGGCTTGAGTATTTGTTTTCTTTGATTTTATGTTAGTCCTGTTGTTATTGCGTTTCTACTATAGTCAAAACCAAATTTCGCCCCGTTGTTGTTCTTCAATTAAACTTTGGTCCTGTTGTTGTTCCAGTCATTTCGACTTCACCTTTGTTTTTTTGTTGTCATTGTTGATTAATATTTGGCTTGAGTATTGTTGTTGTTTGATTATATGTTGATGCTGTTGTTTTTGTTCCAATCATACCGAATTCACTGTTGTTTTGGTCGTTGTCGTTATAGATTTCATATTTGGCTAGGGTGTTGTTGTTTGATTATATGTTGATACTTTTGTTGTTGTTTCGGTCATATTGACTGCACTGTTGTTTTGTTGTTGTCATTGTTGATGCAATATTTGGCTTGGGAGTTGCTATTGTTTAATTATATGTTGGTCCTGTTGTTGTTCCAGTCTTATCGACTTCACTGTTGTTTTGTTGTTGTCATTGTTGTTTCCCTAATTGACTTGGTTGTTCTTGTTATTGTTTAATATGTTGGTCCTCTTGTTGGTTTTCTAGTCATATTGACTGCACTGTTGTTGTCATTGTTGCTTCAGTATTTGGCTTGGGTGTTGTTGTTGTTTGATTATATGTTGTTCCTCTTTTTGTCCTTTCAGTCATATTGACTGCACTGTTGTTTTGTTGTTTTCATTGTTGAATTAATATTTGGCTTGGGTGTTGCTGTTGTTTGATTATATGTTGGTCATGTTGTTGTTCCAACCATATCGACTTCACTGTTGTTTTGTTTTTGTCATTGTTGATTCAATATTTGGCTTGGGTGTTATTTTTGTGTGATCATATTTGATGATCCTGTTGTTGTTTTTGGTGTTTAAGTCATTTCGACTTCACTGTTGTTTTGTTGTTGTCATTGTTGATTCCCTAATTGGCTTTGGTGTTCTTGATGTTGTTTATATGTTTGTCCTCTTGTTGGTTTTCCAGTCATATTGACTTGACTGTTGTTTTGTTGTCATTGTTGATTCATTATTTGGCTTGGTTGTTGTTGTTGTTTTATTATATATTGATGCTGTTGTTTTTGTTCCACTCATATTGACATCACTGTTGTTTTGTTTGGTGTCATTGTCGATTCATTATTTGGCTTGGATGTTGCTGTTGTTTGATTATATGTTGGTCCTGTTGTTGTTCCAGCCATATCCACTGCAGTTGTTTTGTTGTTGTCGTTATTGATTCCGTATTTGGCTTGAGTGTTGTTGTGTGATTGTTGTTGTTTCAGTCATATTGACTGCACTTTTGTTTTGTTGCTGTCATTGTTGATTCAATATTTGGCTTTGGTGTTGTTGTTGTGTGATTGTATGTTGATCCTGTTGTTCTTGTTTCGGTCATATCTACTTCACTGTTGGTTTGTTGTTGTCATTGCTGATTTGATATTTGGCTTTGGTGTTGCTGTTGTTTGATTATATGTTGGTCCTGTTGTTGTTCCAGCCATATCGACTTCACTGTTTTTAGCTCTACTGATCAGAGATCAGCAGAGCTTATGCCGTGGTGCGGCGTCCGTCGTCCGTCTGTCTGTCCGTCTGTCTGTAAACTTTTTTTGTAGCGACTTCTCCTCTGAAACTACTGAATGGATATTCATGAAACTTTACAGAAATGTTGCCCATGAAGTCTTGTTGATCCTAGCAAAAATTCATGTTGATGTGAAATCCAAGATGGCCGCCAGATCTAAAAATAAGTTTTTAAAAAACAAGTTTGTAGCGACTTCTCCATGAAAACTATAAGTGGTATTGATATGGGACTTTTTCTAAAATGATCAGCATGACATGATGTTGGTCCTTATCGAAAATCCTTTTGATTCGACGTTAAACATGGCTGCCAGCGGCCATCTTTGTTTACATAAAGTTATATAATGAAAACTTGTAGCAACTACTTCTCTGAAACTACTTGACGGATTTTCATGAAACTTCACAGGAATGTTGCTCTTGATGTCTAATTGATCCTAGCAAAAGTTCAGATCGGCCGGAAATTCAAGATGGCCGCCACGGCTAAAAATAGATTTTTAAAACAGAAGTTTGTAGCGACTACGTCTTGAAAACTATAAGTGATATTGATATGGGACTTTTTGTAAAATGATCAGCATGACATGATGGTTATAAGAAACAAACATTATTTTGATTCGACGTTAAACATGGCTGCTAGTGGCCATCTTTGTTTACATAGACTTATATGATGAAAACTTGTAGCGACTACTCCTCTGAAACTACTTGACGGATTTTCATGAAACTTCACAGGAATGTTGCTCTTGATGTCTAATTGATCCTAGCAAAATTTCAGGTCGCCCGGAAATTCAAGATGGCTGCCATGGTTAAAAATAGATTTTCAAAATACAAGTTTGTAGCGACTACTACTTGAAAACTATAAGTGATATTGATTTTGGACTTTTTGTAAAATGATCAGCATGACATGATGGTTATCAGAGTCAAACATTATTTTGATTCGACGTTAAACATGGCTGTCAGCGGCCATCTTTGTTTACATAGAGTTATATAATGAAAACTTGCAGCGACTATTCCTGTGAAACTTCTTGACGGATTTTCATGAAACTTCACATGAATGTTGCTCTTGATGTCTAATTGATCCTAGCAAAATTTCAGGTCTGCCGGAAATTCAAGATGGCCGCCACGGCTAAAAATAATTTTTCAAAAAACAAGTCTGTAGCGACTACTTCCTGAAATCAAAATCAATCAGTAGAGCTTGGCTTGGGTGTTGTTTTTGTGTGATTATATGTTGATCCTGTTGTTGTTTTTGTTGTTTTAGTCATATCGACTGCACTATTGTTTTGTTTTCATTGTTGATGCCCTAATTGGCTTGGGTGTTCTTGATATTGTTTGTATGTTGGTCCTCTTGTTGGTTTTCTAGTCATATTGACTTGACTGTTGTCTTGTTGGTGTCATTGTTGTTTCAGTATTTGGCTTGAGTGTTGTTTTAATGTGATTATATGTTGATCCTGTTGTTGTTGTTTTAGTCGTATCAACTTCACTTTGTTTTGTTGTTGTCATAGTTGATTATTTCCTAATTGGCTTGGCTGTTCTTGTTGTTGTTTAATAGGTTTGTCCTCTTGTTGTTTTTCCAGTCCTATTGACTTGACTGTTGTTTTGTTGTCATTGTTGATTCATTATTTGGCTTGGGTGTTGTTGTTGTATGATTATATGTTGATGTTGTTGTTTTTGTTCCCGTCATATCAACTTCACTGTCATTTTGGTTGGTGTCATTGTTGATTCATTATTTGGCTTGGCTGTTGCTGTTGTTTGATTATATGTTGGTCCTGTTGTTGTTGTTTCAGTCATATTGACTGCACTGTTGTTTTGTTGTTGTCATTGTTGATTCAATATTTGGCTTGGGTGTTGCTGTTGTTTGATTATATGTTGGGGTTCCCGGGGGCCCCGTTTGGTCACGGGGCAAAGAATAGGGACACTGCAGATCCCTTTGGAGGGGTAGGCAGAGGGGTAGAATCCCCCAAAATTCATGTTCATTTTATCATCATGTTCATTAAAGGTTTTCATCATGATCCCTGCATTGTTTCAGGTTCTATCTCGCTTACATCAAAAGAGCAGTGGCAGAAAAACAATAAAACTCGCTCCAGCGTAAATGGAATTTCTACGATAGAATTTGCAGCAACTCTGCAGTTCAGGGTGAGAAGGTTCTAGGCCCATTTTTCTTATTTTATCTCAATATACATGAAGGATGAGCCTGGCTTAATCATGCCTGTTAGGCGCCATACAACCTTTCATGTGTTGGTGTGCCTTAAAACCCAATTCAATTCAATTGATTATATGTTGGTCCTGTTGTTGTTCGTCATATCAACTTCATTGTTGTTTTGTTGTTGTTTCAGTCATATTGACTGCACTGTTGTTTTGGTTTTGTCATTGTTGCTCTTAATTGATAATATGTTGGTCCTGTTGTTGTTCCAGTCATGTCGACTTTATTGTTTTCATTGTTGATTCAGTATTTGGCTTGGGTGTTGTTGTTGCTGTGTGATTATATGTTGATCCTGTTGTTGTTTTAGTCATATCAACTTCACTGTTGTTTTGTTATTGTCATTATTGATTCCCTAATTGGCTTGGGTGTTCTTTTTGTTGTTTAATATATTTGTCCTCTTGTTGGTTTTCCAGTCATATTGACTTGACTGTTGTTTTGTTGTCATTGTTGATTCGTTATTTGGCGTGGGTGTTGTTGTTTGATTATATGATGATGCTGTTGTTTTTGTTCCTGTCTAGTAGACATCACTGTTGTTTTGTCGGTGTCATTGTCGATTCATTATTTGGCCTGGCTGTTGCTGTTGTTTGATTATATGTTGGTCTGTTGTTGTTGTTTCAGTCATATTGACCACTGTTGTTTTGTTTTTGTCGTTATTGATTCCGTATTTGGCTTGGGTGTTGTTGTGTGATTATATGTTGATACTTTTGTTGTTGTTTCAGTCATATTGACTGCAATGTTGTATTGTTGCTGTCATTGTTGGTTCAATATTTGGCTTTGGTGTTGTTGTTGTGTGATTGTAGGTTAATCCTGTTGTTCTTGTTTCAGTCATATCGACTTCACTGTTGGTTTGTTGTTCTCATTGCGGATTTGATATTTGGCTTTGGTTTTGTTGTTGTTTGATTATATGTTGGTCCTGTTGTTGTTCCAGCCATATCGACTTCACTGTTGTTGGCTCTACTGGCCAAGGGCCAGCAGAGCTTATGGGATGTAGTGTTGTCCGTCTTCCGTCGTCCGTCTGTCCGTTAACTTTTACCTGGTTAAGACGATAGGGCCTTCGTTTTTGATCCGACCTTTACCAAACTTTAACAGATTGTTAATATCAATGGAAGCTCGGACAAGGGCGAAAACCAGCCAGATCGGACCAGTATCGGCAGAGTTATGGCCCCTGATTTAGTTAAAAATGCTAAATTGTGTCTCGTTACGACGATAGGGCCTTCATGTTTCTCTCGATCTTTACCAAACTTCCAGATTGTTACTATCAATGAAAGCTGGGACAAGTTCGAAAAACAGCCAGATCGGACCAGTATCGGCGGAGTTATGGCCCTTGATTTAGTTAAAAAGGCTATATTTTGCCTCGTTAAGACGATAGAGGCTTCATTGTTCATCCGATCTTTACCACACTGTATCAGATTGTTATTGTCATTGAAGGCTCAAACAAGTTTGAAAACCAGCCATATCGGACTAGTAACAGCGGAGTTAAGGGCCTTGATTTAGTTAAAAATGCTATATTTTGACTCATTAAGACGACAGGGGCTTCATTGTTCATCCGATCTTTACCAAACTTTATCAGATTGTTAATATCAATGAAAGCTCGGACAAGTTCGAAAACCATTCATATCGGACGAGTAACAGCGGAGTTGTGGCCCTTGATTTAGTTCAAAATGCTATATTTTGCCTCGTTAAGACGATAGGGGCTTCATTGCTCTTCCGATCTTTACCAAACTTTATCAGATTGTTAATGTTGTTAAAAGCTCGAACAAGTTCGAAAACCAGCCATATAGGACCAGTAGCAGTGGAGTTATGGCCCTTGATTTAGTTCAAAATGCTATATTTTGCCTCAAGACGATAGGGCCTTCATTATTCATCCGATCTTTACCAAACTTTATCAGATTGGTAATGTTAATGAAAGCTAGGTCAAGTTCGAAAACCAGCCAGATCGGAACCAGTAACAGCGGAGTTATGGCCCTTGATTTTGTTAAAAATGCTATAATTTGCCTCGTCATACGATAGGGCCTTCATGTTTGCATCTGATCTTTGCCAAACTTTACCAGATGTTATGACTTTCTTTTTATATATATATCCTTTACCAGATTCTTTAGTTATGGCCGTTGATTTAGTTAAAAAGCTGTTTTTTGCCCGAAACTTTCAAAAAAACGTAAATGGCAGTCACTCGCTTCATTGATGTTATAAGAGCCATGTTAGCCAGTAGAGCGTCCACAGGCCCTCTTGGGCCTCTTGTTTTGTTGTTGTCATTGTTGATTCAATATTTGGCTTGGGGGTTGTTTTTGTGTGATTATTTGTTGATCCTGTTGTTGTTTCTGTTGTTTTAGTCATATCGACTTCACTGTTGTTTTGTTGTTGTCATTGTTGATTCCCTAATTGGCTTGGGTGTTCTTGACATTGTTTATATGTTGATCCTCTTGTTGGTTTTCTAGTCATATTGACTTGACTGTTGTCTTGTTGATGTCATTGTTGTTTCAGTATTTGGCTTGAGTGTTGTTTTAGTGTGATTATATGTTGATCCTGTTGTTGTTAATTTAGTCATATCGACTTCACTGTTGTTTTAGTTGGTGTCATTGTTGATTCATTATTTGGCTTGGCTATTGCTGTTGTTTGATTATATGTTGTTGGTGTTTTTGTTGTTTCAATAATATTCACTGCACTGTTGTTTTGTTGTTGTCATTGTTGATTGAATATTTGGCTTCGAGGTTGCTGTTGTTTGATTATATGTTGGTCCTGTTGTTGTTCCAATCATATCGACTTCATTGTTGTTTTGTTGTTGTCATTGTTGATTCAGTATTTGACTTGGGTTTTGTTGTTGTGTGATTATATGTTGATCCTGTTGTTGTTCTTTCAGTCATATTGACTGCACTGTTGTTTTGTTTTTGTCATTTTTGATTCAGTATTTGGCTTGAGTGTTGTTGTTGTTGTGTGATTATATGTTGATCCTGTTGTTGTTGTTGTTTTAGTCATATCAACTTCACTGTTGTTTTGTTGTTGTCATTATTGATTCCCTAATTGGCTTGGGTGTTCTTGTTGTTGTTTAATATGTTTGTCCTCTTGTTGGTTTTCCAGTCATATTGACTTGACTGTTGTTTTGTTGTCATTGTTGATTCGTTATTTGGCGTGGGTGTTGTTGTTTGATTATATGATGATGCTGTTGTTTTTGTTCCTGTCTAGTAGACATCACTGTTGTTCTGTTGGTGTCATTGTCGATTCATTATTTGGCCTGGCTGTTGCTGTTGTTTGATTATATTTTGGTCTGTTGTTGTTGTTTCAGTCATATTGACTGCACTGTTGTTTTGTGTTTGTCATTGTTGATTCAATATTTGGCTTGGGTGTTGCTGTTGTTTGATTATATGTTGGTCCTGTTGTTGTTCCAGCCATATCGACTTCACTGTTGTTTTGTTTTTGTCATTGTTGATTCAATATTTGGCTTGGGGGTTGTGTTTGTGTGATTATATGTTGATCGTGTTGTTGTATTTGTTGTTTTAGTCATATCGACTTCACTGTTGTTTTGTTGTTGTCATAGTTGATTCCCTAATTGGCTTGGGTGTTCTTGTTGTTTAATGTTGGTCCTCTTGTTGGTTTTCTAGTCATATTGACTTGACTGTTGTTTTGTTGGTGTCATTGTTGTATCAGTATTTGGGTTGAGTGTTGTTTTTATGTGATTATCTATTGATCCTGTTGTTGTTGTTTTAGTCATCGATTTCACTGTTGATTTGTTGTTGTCATTGTTGATACCCTAATTGGCTTTGGTGTTCTTGTTGTTGTTTAATACGTTTGTCCTCTTGTTGGTTTTCCAGTCCTGTTGACTTGACTGTTGTTTTGTTGTCATTGTTGATTCATTTTTTGGCTTGGGTGTTGTTGTTGTTTGATTATATGGTGATGCTGTTGTTTTTGTTCCCGTCATATCGACTTCACTGTCGTTTTGGTTGGTGTCATTGTTGATTCATCATTTGGCTTGGCTGTTGCTGTTGTTTGATTATATGTTGGTCCTGTTGTTGTTGTTTCAGTCATATTGACTGCACTGTTGTTTTGTTGTTGTCATTGTTGATTCAATATTTGACTTGGGTGTTGCTGTTGTTTGATTATATGTTGTGGTTCCCGGGGGCCCCGTTTGGTCACGGGGCAAAGAATAGGGCCACTGCAGATCCTTCAGAGGGGTAGATTCCCCCCAAATTCATGTTCATTTTATCATCATGTTCATTAAAGGTCTTCAACATGATCCCTGCATTGTTTCAGGTTCTATCTCGCTCACATCAAAAGAGCAGTGGCAGAAAAACAATAAACGTCGCTTGTTTGCCTTAGTTGTTGTTGTGTGATTGTATGTTGATCCTGTTGTTGTTGTTCCAGTCATGCCGACGCATCAGTATCTGGCTTGGGTGTTGTTGTTGTTGTTTGATTATATGTTGGTCCCGTTGTTGTTGTTTCAGTCATATTGCCTGCAATGTTGTTTTGTTGTTGTCATTGTTGATTTATTATTTGGCTTGGGTGTTGCTGTTGATTGATTATATGTTGGTCCTGTTGTTGTTCCATCCATATTGACTTCACTGTTGTTGTCATTGTTGATTCAATAGTTGGCTTGGGTGTTGGTTTTGTGTGATTATATGGTGATCCTGTTTTTGTTGTTTTAGTCATATCGATTTCACAGTTGTTTTGTTGTTGTCATTGTTGATTACCTAATTGGCTTGGGTGTTCTTGTTGTTGTTTAATATGTTGGTCCTCTTGTTGGTTTTCCAGTCATATTGACTTGACTGTTGTTTTGTTGGTGTCATTGTAGTTTCAGTGTTTGGCTTGGGTGTTGTTGTTGTTTGATTATATGTTGATCCTGTTGTTGTTGTTCCAGTCATATTGCCTTCACTGTTGCTTTGTTGTTGTCATTGTTAATTCAGTATTTGGCTTGAGTATTTGTTTTGTTTGATTTGATGTTAGTCCTGTTGTTATTGCGTTTCTACTATAGTCAAAGTCAAATTTCGCCGCGTTGTCTTTCTTCAATTTAAATTTTTCCAGTTGTGGTTTTAGTCTTTTACTTCACTGTTGTTGTTTTGTTTTTCCCACTGTGGATTCCATATTTGGCTAGGGTCCTGTTGTTGTTGTGTTTAATTGTTGTTCAAGTCAAATTTTGAAACATTGTTATTCTTCAATGAAACTTTGGTCCTGTTGTTGTAGTTCCAGTCATATTGACTTGACTGTTGTTTTGATGTCATTGTTGATTCATTATTAGGCTTGGGTGTTGTTGTTGTATGTTTATATGTCGATGCTGTTGTTTTTGTTTCCGTTATATCGACTTCACTGTTGTTTTGGTTGGTGTTATTGTTGATTCATTATTTGGCTTGGCTGTTGCTGTTGTTTGATTATATGTTGTTGGTGTTTTTGTTGTTTCAATAATATTGACTGCACTGTTGTTTTGTTGTTGTCATTGTTGATTGAATATTTGGCTTCGATGTTGCTGTTGTTTGGTTATATGTTGGTCATGTTGTTGTTCCAATCATATCGACTTCATTGTTGTTTTGTTGTTGTCATTGTTGATTCAGTATTTGGCTTGGGTTTTATTGTTGTGTGATTATATGTTGATCCTGTTGTTGTTCTTTCAGTCTTTTTGACTGAATTGTGGTTTTTGTTGTTTCCCTAATTGGCTTGGGTGTACTTGTTATTGTTTAATGTTTGTCCTTGATGGTTTTCAACTGTCATGGTCAGGTTTCTACATTAGATGTATGTATGGTATGTATGGGCTTGTATTACAGGACATAAGTCAGGGTCAGGTTTCTACATCATATGTATGTATGGTATGTATGGGCTTGTATTACGGGACAATAGTCAAGGTCAGGTTTCTACATTAAATATATGTATGGTATGTATAGGCGTGTATTACGGGACAATAATCAGGGTCAGGTTTCTACATTAGATGTATGTGTAGGCTGGTATTATGGGACAACATTCAAGGTGTCATAAGGCATAATTATTTATGGGCATGTTTTATCAGGGTCAGGTTTCTTACATATAAAGGTGTCTTGTCTTTTGTCTTGGACGATAGTAAGTTATCTACATTTGCATTTGCAACAAGCATCAGGGTCAGGTTTCATCTTAGGATATATACATATTAGTTTTTTAAAGGTGGCAACCTTCAAGATAAGGTTTCTTTTTATAAGATGATTTTTCAGACGTTTATTACAGACAGCAATATACTAGGTCAAGTTTCTTCTTATAATTTGTATGTTAGTTTGTTTAAAGACTGCAACAAGCAACATTCAGGGTCTGACTTCTGCATGAGCTTAGATTTACAGATTAGATTAACCTAAGTTAAGTATGGCACTACTACAGTCGCCTGTTCTAATCCTTGTAAAAGGATGTTGTTCTACTCTGGAAATAATAGTGTTTTTTTAAACTATATCACTAAAGGTGATTAATACTCCGCTTCATGACCATGACCTTGGCTACACAGCACTGAATGTCGCGCATAAGACATCGTCTTCATATATGCAACATATGTACTAAATATTATCCCAAGATACAAAATAAATCAAAAGGTAAATCACTGACACAGATTTGGCATTTGACTTTCATTATGACCTTGACTTTATCATTTGTAAATAAAGTAAGCCATGTTATCACATCATCCAAAATCGAAGTACTCCATTGTTAAAAATGAAGATTTTATTTATATGCCATATGCCTTCATCACACGCACATGATACACATGAAAAGCATGCAGGTGAGTCGTAAATTGAGACATGCCGTATGGTGAAACATTGGGATAAACAGGTGATTTGATCGTATTCATGTTATTATTTAGTTTGTGCTGTTTTTATAGTTATATAATAATAAATTACTTTTGTGTTGCCATGTTTCTATTCACAACAGTCACTCAGTTGTGTTTAATACATCCAACAATATAGTTGCCATTTATAATAGTTTGACAATTAAAACCCGTCAGTGCCACCATACTATAGCATTGAGATTATTTTGAAAGCACATGCCATTGAAAGAATAGCTTGTTGTTTTTTTACAATGATTGACTTTGAAATTTGGATGATGTGATAACATGGCTTACTTTATTTACAAATGATGTCTCGTGTGCCATTTTTAGATAAATGGACAATTATATGGACAAATTTAACATGATAAACAAAACATTTTAGAGTAAAATTGCACTAAACTTTTCGAATATAAAGGGCACTATTTCTGCCAAATAAATATTGTTTCTGATTAGTTCACATCATTAGTGTTGCATTAATGTCATCTATTATATCATTGACAATGTTCATGCCTGTAATATGCATTTGGATGAAAATTTCAATTAATCATACCCCATCCATTTTGGATTTTTTTTTTCAAAGATGGCTGACCAATAGTCCTTAAGCCACACGTCGTAAAAAGCCATTGACGATAATAAATTGCGAACTATGGTTACCCATGATACTTTGTTTGGGTAATATCAGCATCTGTTTTAAGTGCATTATAAATAAGTTTGCGATACTTGTTTTCACTACTGTTTAAAATCGTTAACCAATATTTAATAATTCTATGACATCTATTATTGATAAGGCTAAACCTGCCCAGAATACCATACACAAAATCATTATGCGTTGTATGTTTTACTTTCAATATACGTTTGCAATAATGTGTTCGGATTCTTTCAATATTGTTTGCAGTGAAAACCCCACACTTCACAAGAATAATTTAAAATGGGCAATATAAGCTTATGAAATAGTTGCAGTCTATGAATTATTGAAATATCTGTAAAGTTTGGAAGATACTTATTTAGCTTGATATTGCAAATTTCAATTCGTACGCCATTGAAAAGAAAATTTAAATAGTTATTTTCCTTTTTTTTTTTTAAACATTCACTTTAACATCCATCTCTCGCAGTAATCAGACAAATATCAAGACCTTCTTGAAGACATTCAGCGCTTTTTTCGACAGTACGGGGGTTCAGTGCAAAACTATTGTATCTCCTTTATTCATATGTAGTTACAATAGTTTTGTGCTGACCCCTCGAATTATAACAATATCATTAGCATATAGCAGGAGAAATAGTTTTGTCATTTATACATCAATACCATCAAGTTTATTTAAAATAAAATATTCCTCAATATAATTTTAAAAAACACTGAGAAAGAAAATGAGATAAGCATTCCCCTTATCGCACTCCGAACAGGCAGGAAAACTCTTTGCTTAACGTATTATATTTGACTCGTGACTTAATACTATTAAACATGCTTTTAACTACATTGAACATTTTACGTCTTACACCCAATTGTACCACATAATGTTTCTATCTATATAATCAAAAGCTTTGCTAAAATCAAAAACTTCAATACATCTTCTTACCACTATGTATCATAATTATGTGTAATAAATCCATGAAGAACTAATATGTTATCAGTTGAAGTCCAGACTCTATTGTGCCCATCGCGTCAGGGTTACCTCGACGTGTTCGTTGGCGGACGGACTCTAAACCTTAGAACTACACACACACAATGTTATCAGTTGTACTCGTACCACTGCGCAAGCCTGCCTGTGCTTCAATCTATACATTGTAATTTTCAGCCCAATAGCTTAAACTAGTATTAATAGTCTCGTAAATAGTTTACCTAGCGTACTTAATAATGTAATTCCTCTATAAAAATCTGTATCATTAATAGAACGATTCTTATATAGTGGAATAATATATCCTGATCACGACTCAAGAAAAATATCTGTGTTCATTATAGTATTACATCATGCGTATAAATACGTTAATAATTGATGAGCACCATGCACAAAATAGTCATTTAAACGAAATCTGGACCAGCACTTTTACCATTTCTAAGCTGTATAATAGCTTTAAATATTTCCTCATTATTTATAACTACATCAAGTTTGTTAATATCAATGAAAGCTCGGACAAGTTTGAAAACCAGCCAGATCGAACCAGTAACAGCGGAGTTATGGCCCTTGACTTAGTTAAAAATGCTATATGTTGCCTCGTTAAGACGATAGGGCCTTCATTTTTCATCCGATCTTTACCAGATTGTTACTATCAATGAAAGCTCGGACAAGTTCAAAACCCAGCCAGATCGGACCAATAACAGCGGAGTTATGGCCCTTGGTTTAGTTAAAAATGCTATATTTTGCCTTAAGACGATAGGGCCTTCATTTTTCATTCGATCTTTACCAAACTGTACCAGATTGTTACTATCAATGAAAGGTGGACAAGTTATAAAATCAGCCAGTTCGGACAAGCAACAGCAGAGTTATAGCCCTTGATTTAGTTAAACATTCTATATTTTGCCCTGTTAAGACGATAGGGCCTTCCTTTTTCATCCGATCTTTACCAGACTTTACCATCTGGTTAATATCAAAAACCAGCCAGATCGGACTAGTAACAGCGGAGTTATGGCTCTTGATTTAGTTAAAAAGGCTATATTTTGCCTCAAGACGATAGGGTCTTCACTTTTCATACGATCTTTACCAAACGTTACCAGATTGTTAATATAAATGAAAGCTCGGACAAGTTCGAAAACCAACATGATCGGACCAGTAATAGCGGATTTATGGCCCTTGATTTAGTTAAATATGCTATATTTTGCCTCGTTAATACTACGATAGGGCCTTCATTTTTCATCCGATCTTTACCAAACTTTACCAGATTGTTACTATCAATGAAAGCTCCAACAAATTTCAAAAGCAGCCAGATTGGACCATTTACACCGGAGTTATGGCCCTTGATTTTCTGAAATATGCTATATGTTGGCCTCATTAAGAAGTAAGGGCCTTCATTTGGCCAGATTTCAGTGAAACTTTTCAAAGATGATCAGTACCAAGCCTAGTTGTACATATCGTCACCGTGTACCGGTTGAATGATTTTGGCGGAGTTATGTCCCTTTAAAGGTTTTAATACACAAACTTTGGACTTGTTCTCCTGAACCTCTGGCTGGATTTTAACGAAACTTGACAAGGATGATCAGTATCAGGTCTAGTTGTGCAAATCATTGCCGTGTTCCGGTTGAATGATTTTTGGCAGAGTTATGGCCCTTTAAATGTTTTAATACACAAACTTTGTCTGGACTAGTTCTCCTGAACGCCTCCCCACATTTTAACGAAACTTTACAGGGATGATCAGCAGCAAGCATAGTTGTGCATATAATCGTGGCATTCCGGTTAACAGATTTTTGGTGGAGTTATGGCCCTTTAAAGGTTTTTGATACACATTTTCCGGGCTAGTTCTCCTGAACCCCTGACTGGATTTTAACGAAACTTGACAAGTATGATCAGTATCAAGCCTAGTTGTGCATATCGTCGCCATATTCGCGTTCAATTATTTTTTGGCAGAGTTATGGCCCTTTAAAAGTTTTAATAGCCAAACGTCCAGATTAGTCTCTTCCGAACTCCTTGCTGGATTTCAACGAATCTTGATGGGGATGATCAGTACCAAGCCTAGTTGCACCTGTCATTACCGTGTTGTGGTTGAATGAATTTTGGCAGAGTTGTGACCCCTTAAAGGTTTTAATACACTAACTTTGTATAGACTAGTTCTCCTGAACCTCTGGCTGGATTTCAACGAAACTTGACAGGAACAATCAGTACCAAGCCTAGTTGCGTATATCATCACCATGTTCTGGTTGAACGATATTTGAATGAGTTATGGCCCCTTATACATAAACTTCATCTAGAGCCGGTAGAGCGTCCACAGGCCCTCTTGGGCCTCTTGTTTGTTTGTTCATTATTACACCCTTTTAATTATTTTTAACATAGCTTTATATCTAATATTTCCCTGTATTGCGTTTGGGCAGTGGGGAAGGTTTGTCACCGCTGTAGGTTCGATCCCTCAGGGGCCTAGGAATCTTTATGTGAGGAAGCTATCCAGCTGGCTTGCGGAACGTCGGTGGTTCTACCCAGGTGCCCGCCCGTGCACGAAAATTGCCCGGAGGAGCACCTGGGGTCTTCCTCCACCAGTGGAAGCTGGAAAGTCGCCATATGACCTTAGCTGTTGGTGCGACTATAAAATCCAATTCAATTCAATTGTCGATAAAGAGGTACCTATTGGATTTATACCTGTATTGAATTATATCTTTCCACGTCTTTTGATTTCGCAGGGGAAAGGTATGATCGATAGACAGGTACCCCGAGGATATTGTCTCGAATACACCAAATGGGAATCCTCGAATATAGCACTGTATTTTAAATGTACAAACGCGATAAAATAATAATAATAATAAATTATTAGTGATAGTCTACAAAAGGAGTGTGCACATTGTGTAAACGTATATATATATATATATATATATATATATATTATAAAGATATATATATATGAAAAATGAATGAACGAACGAATGGTATTATTGTTTGATTAATTAACATTTAATCTCATTATTTACTTTACCAGATGAGTGATGTATTTCATATTAAATATATATACACATATTTACACTGTCCTCTATGATCGAGAAACAATGTTAAAAGTTAACGTATTGTCATTGATTTGCTCAAGCGTCTTTACAGACTTATTGCAATATTTTAATATGCACTATTGCAAGGTGTATGGAGGATGGCCTCGAACCTCCACAGTCCTTTAACGAGGCAAATAACATTTCTTCTTTCTTCTTAAAAGAAACAACATGATGACCATAAAATAAATAGAGGATCTTACTTGAGTGCTCATTCATTATTGAATTTATTAAACGAGTTGGCAAAATGATATAATGCGAGGCTCTTGCCGAGCATTATATCATTTTTGCTAAATTGTTTAATAAATTCAATAATGAATGAGAACGAATGTTAGATTCTATTAATCACATAACTTATAACGTCACATTACATCAGAAAACGTACATACACGTCCATGGCGTCATTAACGTACGTTATACCACTAGTGGAATATCGAAAATATTGAATGGTGTTATTACATTCCCACACCGCATGTTATGTGATAATATGAAATACACATCAATGAATTTTTATGTTAAAGTTTGGTAAGGTGAAAGTCTCTGTGAAGTTTAAAATTTGGGTAGAACAGAAAACAGAAGAATGCTTGAATTGAATATGGGTACATTCAATTCAGTCATTCTTCTGTTTTCTGTTTTAACCACATTATTAATTTGCCAAACGATAATATAAAAAACAAAACTTATATATAATTGATAAAACAATATTCAACATTTTCTAAAGATGGGCATGCCCAGAGATTTAAGTTCCTGGCATGGCTTATCCTAAAATCCGCAGTTTCAAGCTTTCGTTTCGGATTTGACTTACTGGTCCGAGACCGAAGGTCTGGTGGCCATTTTCTTTGTTAGTTTGGTATATGAGATTGTTTACTGCGCAGGCTTGAGAAACAACTAAGTATCACATTTGGGTGGATTGATTATGCCCATGTTTGTTAAGGTCTCGCACCACAATTAATATCCCTATAGGGTTACGGTACAGCCTTTTCCAACATCTGAGCGTCTCTAGCTCGGCAGAAGACGTTATATCTTTAGTATAGCCAAGACCAGTAATTTAAAACAATAAAATACATACGTTTGAAGGAGTTATTTTTCTCGCTCATATTTATGTGACCCCAAGGAAAAATACAAACATGTTTACACTATCTAGCTGAATATGTGGTGCTTCTGTCAAACACATCTTAAATTTGAACGAAACCTCATATCAACACGGGATTCCATATCAGATATGTTTGCTATCGCTAATTATATTGTTGATATCGCTTATTCTATTGTTGATATCACTAATTAAAGTTTCGATATCGGAAATTGAATTCCAGATATCAATAAAGTTCTGCAAAACAATTTTGATATCAGCAATTCTCTTTTTCATATACTTTTTTCAATCGTTGACATAATTATATCAGAAATAATTGCATTGATATTGACACTAACTAATTGGCACTATGGCTATCAGTATTTAATTATTACAAAAATAGTAGTCTTGCTGCAAAATTCAGGTCAAACCCATATTGTCAAGCTAGCAGGTAGTTCGTTTCATGATTTACAATATAATTGCTTTATAACTGGTTGACAGTTTACGAATTAAATAATAACAATAAATACTGAAAAAGAATCCCTTGGAAGCAACAAATACAAACACGAGAGAAAAGTAACAGACATGTGTTAACGAGTCTGTTCATGAGTCGTAATATAAGGTGCAATGCCTTTCATGGCCCTTAGCACCGTCTTAATTGGTATTCTACTGTAAAGCCGCAATATTAGGCTCGAATACCACAAAGGACCACTAATAATGCTCGAATACCACAAAGTACCAGTAAATAATAATAATAACATTACTGATAAAGCATATGCATATGTCATTTGTAATTCCATGCAACTCGAGGAAGTTTTCGTAGCTTGATGTAATTAGGAAGTATCCCAATTTATATTATTCCAAATTTTGAAATAATAAAGTATCACTTAAGTAATCTTCTTTCCTTTGCTATCAGTAGTAAATATAATTACATAAAATATCATTTGATCACAAAATAAGTTCTTTTCTTAGTCTAAAAGCCCCAATATGAATTACTGTGTGATGTATGCAACACAAGTTGTTCAGTACAAATTATTACACAAAAAATAAAAAAATATAAAAAAAATAGTCAGGACACTAGTGCCGCTTTAGTTCACTTGCATATTCTACATTAAATTAAAGCACAACTTGAACTTCATGGTTGTATTCAATTTGGACATAAACTAATACTTTTTCCAGTTCGCATTTTAGTCCTTTTATATGTTATACCTGTGACGGGACAGTCAGTTATGTGTTGGCAGGGCTATTAACATGTGGGGTAAGATAACCTATTTTATGTTTATGGCCTTCACCACGACGATGGAAGTGGTTTATAGTGTTCCCATTGTCCGTCCGTACTTCAGTCACACCTTGGTTAAGGTTTGTTTTGCTCCATTTCGAAGCCATCAATAGCCATAGACTCTTCAAACTATATACACATAATTATACATCTAGATGAGTATTGTACATTAATTACTATCAAAATGAGGTCACCATGGCCTACTGATTGCACTATAATTTCCGGTTTGTTTTAGATGTTACATGCTTTGCTTCTATTTTCCCTTGTAGATGTTGTCTGTTTTGTATGCGTGTTTTTGGTTGACTGTGAATGCTACTTTTCTTGCTCGGTTTGTATTCATACTTTCATCAGCTTCATACACCTTGGTTAAGCGTTTTCATTAACTCCATTTCTACGACACTAACATTCCTTCATTTATCAAACTTCAATCACACATCCAGATGAATACTATATATATACATGTACATTCACACCAAAAGTAGTTCACAAGGATTATTCTTGATCTGCTTTTCAAATTTCATTGATTTCGGTTAAGGGTTTTTATTTAGTTTTCAATTGTTACATACAGATACATCTAGAACCCTAAAAAAAATATGTATATCGAAAGTAGGTCACAGTGACTGAAATAGTATATCCCGGCCAAACCACGTCGGCGGCCATGGTTATCTCAGTCCGGTTCAACTCGACCTGACTGTCGACTCGGACTGAAATATCGGGAATATCTGTGCTGAGCAGTTTGAGTGAAGCTTTCATACTTGTGTTAACATGCCATGTCACGCTTATTTATTAGGTATAATCACACCCAACGCATATTTCAAGTTTCTGACACAAGTTCCACACATACATTTGATCGACGGTGTATTTTCAATAAACTTCTGTTTTCTTCCATGTGATGTGCACTTCATACTTGCTGGCACGTGGTGCTACTATTCCCTCTGAAATACCATTAATCCCTCTTCCTGTAATCACGATACCATATGTCTTCTAAAATCCAAGATGTATTCTATATTGAGCGCTAATGTTCGTCTGGAAAATAAGAATAGTCCATTACATGTACATTACACAACCAGTACAGTGACATTTAACTCGTTAATATAGAATATTATTTCGTGGTTTAAGGGCATGTACAGTTTTATATTCACACTTTGTAAGGTAGGTTGTTTTATGAATGGAAACCCTAACCCTTGTTTTAACTCGTTTTTTTAAGTGTGTATACTTTTTTTATTCATTTTAATATCTATAATGTAAATAGCCTAGTTTGCCTAGTTTTTAGCTCTACTGATCAGAGATCAGCAGAGCTTATGCCGTGGTGCGGTGTCCGTCGTCCGTCTGTCTGTCTGTCCGTCCGTCCGTCCGTTAACTTTTTTTTGTAGCGACTACTTCTCTGAAACTACTGAATGGATTTTCATGAAACTTTACAGAAATGTTGCCCATGAAGTCTAGTTGATCCTAGCAAAAATTCATGTAGATGTGAAATCCAAGATGGCCGCCACAGCTAAAAATAGGTTTTTAAAAAACAAGTTTGTAGCGACTACTTCTTGAAAACTCTAAGGGATATTGATCTGGGACTTTTTCTAAAATGATCAGCATGACATGATGTTGGTCCTTGTCGAAAATCGTTTTGATTCGACGTTAAACATGGCTGCCAGCGGCCATCTTTGTTTACATAGAGTTATATAATGAAAACTTGTAGCGACTACTCCTCTGAAACTACCTGACGGATTTTCATGAAACTTCACAGGAATGTTGCTCTTGATGTCTAATTGATCCTAGCAAAATTTCAGGTCGGCCGGAAATTCAAGATGGCCGCCACGGCTAAAAATAGATTGTTAAAAAATAAGTTTGTAGCGACTACTTCTTGAAAACTATAAGAGATATTGATATGGGACTTTTTCTAAAATGATCAGGATGACATGATGTTGGTCCTTGTCGAAAATCGTTTTGATTCGACGTTAAATATGGCTGCCAGCGGCCATCTTTGTTTACATAGAGTTATATAATGAAAACTTGTAGCGACTACTCCTCTGAAACTATTTGACGGATTTTCATGAAACTTCACAGGAATGTTGCTCTTGATGTCTTATTGATCCTAGCAAAATTTCAGGTCGGCCGGAAATTCAAGATGGCCGCCACGGCTAAAAATAGATTTTTAAAAAATAAGTTTGTAGCGACTACTTCTTGAAAACTATGAGATATTGATATGGGACTTTTTCTAAAATGATCAGCATGACATGATGGTTATCTGAGTCGAACATTATTTTGATTCGACGTTAAACATGGCTGCCAGTGGCCATCTTTGTTTACATAGTTATATATTGAAAACTTGTAGCGACTACTCGTCTGAAACTACTTGACGGATTTTCATGAAACTTCACAGGAATGTTGCTCTTGATGTCTAATTGATCCTAGCAAAATTTCAGATCGGCCAGAAATTCAAGATGGCCGCCACAGCTAAAAATAGATTTAAAAAAAATAAGTTTGTAGCGACTACTTCTTGAAAACTATAAGTGATATTGATATGGGACTTTTTCTAAAATTATCAGCATGACATGATGGTTATCCGAGTCGAACATTATTTTGATTCAATGTTAAACATGGCTGTCAGCGGCCATCTTTGTTTACATAGAGTTATATAATGAAAACTTGTAGCGACTACTCCTCTGAAACTACTTGACGGATTTTCATGAAACTTCACAGAAATGTTGCTCTTGATGTCTAATTGATCCTAGCAAAATTTCAGGTCAGCCGGAAATTCAAGATGGCCGCCACAGCTAAAAATAGATTTTCAAAAAACAAGTTTGTAGCGACTTCTTCCTGAAAACAAAATCAATCAGTAGAGCTTCAAGGTCATTGACCTCTTGTTGTATGATGCGTTCAATAAAACCGAGTCTGTTAGTTTTTCTCTCAGCGTTCGTTTAGTGCTGCGTTGCGGCTGGAAAAAGTCGCCACGATTACGCCCCCAGTATTACGCACTTGTCATTTGGGATAACCGATTCTAATCTATGTGGCTTTAACATGAATTACTGCTTAAACCGGTGCTAGTGTGTGTGAGAACTGTTCCGTCTTATATTTACCTCTCATGAAGACTCGGTGAAACCGAGACCGCTACTTTTCTCTCTTGTATGCGTTCGTTGCTTCCAAGGGTTACGGAAACAAAACGAGGAAAATGGCCCTATAGAAACCAAAGCACCGAATGCAAATGGTAGCGTAGGCCCACACTGTACCACACACTTAATCAACAGAAAAAAAATGAACGGACAGAATAATACACAACATAAAGTGTGGTGAAGACCGGGTTGGAACCGTCAGTAGGTAAAACGGCCTATTAGTTGCAAAAACGGTTAACACACATTTAAAAACAAATGTGGATATTTCATAAAGTACATGTATATATATATATATATATATATAAGGCCTACCTATATCTAATTCAACTTTATCAATATTTATAAAAACAATACTTTGATAAAACTACATAAGATGTACTCTTTAATATATTTTCTCCTATTCGAATTCCTTTATTTAAGTAGCTATAATTACAACTTCAACAGCGCAATACCATACACCACAGTACAGACCTTGTGCAATACCATACATCACAATACCATACACCACAGTACAGACCTTGTGCAATACCATACATCACAATACAGACCTTGTGCAATACCATACATCACAATACCATACACCACAGTACAGACCTTGTGCAATACCATACACCACAATACCATATACCACAGTACAGACCTTGTGAAATACCATATACCACAGTACAGACCTTGTGAAATACCATACACCACAATACCATACACCACAGTACAGACCTTGTGAAATACCATACACCACAATACCATACACCACAGTACAGACCTTGTGAAATACCATACACCACAATACCATACACCACAGTACAGACCTTGTGCAATACCATACATCACAATACCATACACCACAGTACAGACCTTGTGCAATACCATATACCACAGTACAGACCTTGTGCAATAACCACCATTGGAATCTCTTCTGGCTGGGGATTTGGCGGTACTGAATAATAATAATAATAATAATAATCCGACTAATCAATAATCATCAGATGATGTCTACTTAGAATACATCTTAAGCTACTGCTAGTGGGCTTGAGAGGTGTTTCACTTTATTTCCCTCTCATGAACAGATTCAATAACTGCTACTTTTCTTTCTTGTTTGCGCTCAACGGGTCCCCATTTTAGCATTTATTAAAAATGGAGTTATGATTTTGGTGCATTAGGAACTAAGCGGCAGACACTAAACTAAACATACAACACAAGAAATAATTGAACTTGTGTTATGCATGTGAGTATATTCAGCTGATTCAACCAATGAAGTGTAAATGGGTCAATGGGTTCGGTATGAATGTCCAGATCTGACTATTTGCGAAGCTTGACGACTCTATGAACTGTGAATGCAATACATCAAAAAGGAGATATTATACAAACGTTAGTGCCTTTTAATGTCTAGTGTGACCTTAACCTTTAACCTACCGGCTTAAAACTAAAAGTTTAAGTATTCCAGATCAGTGCAAAGTAGTTCTAAATAAAAGAGCGATAAGCTTTCTTGTTTTTTCTTAGAACTTATTTTAGTGCAGTTTTTTTACTGTAACTGTATTCTGGACATGTAATTGATATCTTTAATGCATCTCATCATGCTTTTGACAGTTTTAGATATTTTAAATATGTCAAAAATGAAAGTAGTCTGAGTATGAGAGAGTAAGAGGTTGAGCAAATGTTGACATTTGTCCCAGTGTTTGTAAACTTCCTAACAGACTTTCTTATAAGTAACTAATCATCACTTTTCTTGCTGATTTTCAGTAGCAGACATATTTATTTTCACGAAGCAGTACGTTTCCCAGTATCTGTCAGGTTTGTGTTCCCTGCAGGTTTTTAAACATGGTCAGATAACAAAGGCAATGAAGAATTCGTTAGTGTATTTAAGCCTAAATAGACTGACCAACCTTAAACGCATACTTACACAGCCTCGTGCACACATATTATGTCAAACGTTATATAGTATTCCAACACAAAATGCATTCAAAGACGAATGGTCCAGTAAAATTGGAGGAAACACAAACTTTAACATATATCTCATTTATGGAAGTAGTCAAGACCGACCTTTGTTAAAATGTGTTAATCTAGAACAAAATGTCCACCCATTATAATGCATGCCAGTGTGAGGACAGTAACTTATGAAAACATCAACATTTTGAGATAGAAAAACAACTTTAAAATAATACTTCTAGAGCTTTAACATTGTTAGAATTAGGGAAGAAAGTTTGAATAAAAGCGGATTAAGCAGGTGTTTTACCTGATATAATTATATGAAAGGACAAGAGTGTTGCGCGTATTGATGTTTCAAACGTGTTTATGGCAAAAATAGGATAATCAACAAACTGTTACCTGCTTTCCAGTAACGCCTATTTACTTGTTTGAACACAACTGCAATATAAAATGAAACATAAAAATATTCATACACAAGTATAAATTAGACACACAGAAGTCTTGAATATTTATCTCTCTAAGATAGCGTTTTTAAAGTCTGGAGTTTATAACTTATGGCATAATGTGTCCTGATCTTAAAAACGCACAGAAATATAATTAATAAAATTGTTTTTGTCTGAATGGAAATACAACGTTGAATGCTAGAATGCCGACTCTATCATTATAACCAATACATGTCTTACGGGGTTATAGAAACAAGTAAGACACATCTATTTCTAGAGGGATTCTTCCGTCATTAGTCTTCCTGAAACCAATCATAATTTCAACACAATTCAAAATAATAGTGGCAATGTACTGCTTCACTGCGCATGTCGGGTTTCAGTAAAACGCTGTGGAGCAGTCTACGTTCGGTATTGAAAGAGACAATGTCCGTAACTTTTAGCTTATAAAACACAAATAATTGCGTTGACGAACATAACACACCAACCATTATTTACTGAAAACAATAATTGTTTGACGGTTTCCGGCTTAAGCGGTATTCTACTTTAACGCCACACAGAACACAGTTTCACACTGCACTAAAGAAACTCTAGTAATGTTGAACTTTGATACCTGATTTCCTATGTGAAAGATAGAGTTGACGACGGTCAGAGAGACCAACGACATAATGCAACGTCATCTTATACGCTTATAAAATAAAGACTGTGTAGAAAGTATAAACTGTACATTAACATGATCTAATATACACATTTGCAATAGTTTGTTTTTAGTAGGATAACTTTTAAAACAAGCCTGTTTGTTCTCCGTTCATTGCTGAAAAGGGTGTATTTAGTATGTACATGTTTGTATCTGTGTGAAGTACATAGACATTTTCGGACTTTAAATACTCAAAATACGATTTTATAATATAGTGTTCTTCTGAGCTGTACCTATTGTGTTTACACAACTTACACAACTTCTGAGCTGTAGCCTACATATTGTGTTTACACAACTTACGAAGAAACAATGCACGCGTTTTTGAAAGTACGTGTCTCAAGTCCAACTAAAAATTTAAGAAATACATATACTTACTTTGAATGAGCATTCCAGCAGCAACAACAAGAGCAACGAGAAAAATACTAACAATTACAATTGCTGTTGTTAATATTATATTATAGGTCTCGCTCGTATCGTCTATTCCAGGATTCGCTGAAATATAATACATTCGCAAACAAATTAAAACAAGAGGTCCTAATATGCTCAGGCAAAAAGCAATATGGGTTTAAGACATATATATTACATCGGAATGCATCATGTTTTGTTGTCATTTTATGTAAGACTACCGCACAAAATCAAATTTATTTTATGGACAAAATAGGTTTACAGACTTGATGTGTGCGACTTTGCAGTTAGTTGCAGTTATTTCTGATTATATATGTTAATGAATATAATCATAAGAGCCCTGCCCTTGTGTGTTTTTTCCATGCCCTTATGGTTCCAATGGCAATTTTAGAATGGCTTTAAAGTTGTTATGGTAAAACAAACATTCATCTCGATGTGATGAAAACTGCATATATGGCTAGTTGGAAACGCACTCTACGAAAATACAAGAACGAAGAATATCTCCTTAACATATTCCGACCGTAATTCCAAAACAATATGCTTAAATTCACATCATGTTTTTATGTTCTATCAACGTTCGTCTTAATCAGATGTAAACGGACGGAAGAGTTTGTCGGGAAAACAGTTTTTTTCACACCTTCATATTACACAAACAGAGGGAATACCTCGTCAAATATAATCCGACCAAAACGGCGAAACAATATGTTCGTCTTTTCTTCATGTCCGTACACCTACACTATTTTCATCTCATTCCCATTAAAACTTTGGAATAGTTAACTAGAAAAGCAATTGTTAAAGATACTAACTCGCCATATAACGGCACAATTATACTATACAACCGCTGATCGAAACTCTCTAGGTGTTGTGTCATATAAACATGTATTCGTGTAGATTAAAAGTACAGGATTTTTCAATGATTCTTAAAACACCCGCAATTGAATATGAGTAAAATGAATTATGAGTTGGTAACTCTTAATTCAACGCTCCAGTTTTGGGGTCTGTACTGGCGGTTTAAAGCCGTTTATATTGTGGCTATAGAGTTTGGATTCTCAAAACATTCAAGTTAAATATACATGTATACCTCGTCGTCAGTAGGTTTAGAAACGGTGTACATTTGTTGTAAAATGAGTTTGTTGCTGGCGGGATAGCTACTTTAAATGTTTACATTACAATACAGAAAAGAGGCATACATTCTGAAAAACGAAAATAACGCAAGTTTTTGCGATACCTTTTGCTTTCGGTGTCATTTTCGTAGAGACATGTGTTGCAGTAATCGTTGTCTCCCTCGGAACTGATTCAGTAGAACTCATTGGTGTTGGTGTCGTTCTGAAACGCATAATTAGTATGCAGGCTCTAGTAGATGAACTGGGCCCACGATATGCAATATGCAATGGCCCCTAAACATTAGACAAAACATCATTTAACTAGGCTCTTGGTTCAGCTATAAATCGGTGCTCAAGAGTGTACCAAGATCAGCCTACCGTGGCGCTTTCCGGGATGGATTCACAGGTTGAAACTATGCATTACTAATCGCGGGGAATATTTTGAAGTCATTTTGTGTAGAAGTAGTTCAGGTTGCGAGGAAACAATAAGAATGCAAAGACATTTCATTAAACATATTGCAAACTGTGGCTGTAATGTTCACTTTTATCACTTCGACCACAGGAGTCAGATCCTGGATCCGAAGCCTTTGTTGTCATCTACAAATACTGGGTAACCATGGTGTAAAACATAAACACCCTCTTTAACTGATGTAGGTTAATTACGAGGAAACAACCAAATTGCGTACGGACTTCATATGAACATATGTACCATCCCCAGCTTAGCACGGTCCGAACATTAAATCTCAAAACCCATTCAAACCCCATTCATTATTGTATGACTAAATTATTACTTATAGTATTTAAGACATTTCGTTAAACATATTGAAAACGTTCGCTCAATGTTAATTTCGGGGAATTTGGACTTTAACCTTGACATCTGGCTCCAGGGTCCCTTGATCCAAAACCTTCGCTTTTCATCTTTACATCCTAGGCGGCACTGTAGAAAGTATTCACACCCTCCAATAACCGATGTAGGATGAGTTCGGGTTACGAGGAAACAGCATGCTGATCACATATGATAATAAACATAAATCCTCTCCCCTACTCAGCACGGTCCATACATCAAATGTCAAAATCCTTCCATATTGTATGAAGTAAAACATTACTTATCATGTAAGACATTTCATTAAATATATTGTATACAAGTATGAACACCCTTCATTTATCAACTGATGTAGAAATGATTCAGGTTACGAGAAAACAAAAAACGCTTGCTTATCCCATATGACACTAAGTTCCCACTCCAGTGAGGGCGTGAACGGTAGCAAGCATTTCCCACTACTGTTCATGAACAGTCTTAATCAAATAAGTACTGCAATGTGTTTTTTTATATATATATCGTGATCGTTGACTTACAAATTTCTCCTTTCATACTCTTTTTAGTGTTCTTTTTTTTGTGAATTTAACGACCGACGGACTGATGGACGAACGGACCGACCAACAACAGATTTATCGTAAAAATCTCGAGATATTAGGTCAACACAATCTTCTATATCAAATTACATAAATACTGAAAAGTGGATCCATTGGAAGAAACAAACACAACCAAAAGAGTAAAGTAGCAGATTCGGTTGTATTGAGTCTGTTCATGAGAGGTAATATAAGGTGCAACATCTCTCACGCCCACTAGCACCGGCTTAAGCGGTATTCTACTTTAAAGCTACAAGGAACGGGCTCAATGCCGCCACACAACAGTAACAAACAGTAAGTTCATTGTGACCTCTGACCTACTTTGTGGTAGCTACCGATGTAGTTGTGGTGTGTGTTGTCTCACTTGATGCTGGAACTGTAGAACCGGTTGGTATTGGTGCAATTCTGAAAATAAAAAAGTACAACATGAAGTCAAGTCTACCTACACTTTGTAGTATTTCAAAACTAGCCGCTGTGAATACAAAACTAAACGAGGATCCATTGGATGCAAAAAAAAAGAAAAAAAAAAGAAGAGAAAAGTAGCAAACTCGGTGTAACAGAATCTGGTCATGATAGGTATAATAAGGATCAACACTTCTCACTCACGCCGAGACTGCATTTGCAGAGTTGTTTGTTTTGAATGCATGTTTTGGTTGACTGTGTCCTATGAATGCTGTATTTTCCGATTTTCATACCTACTTTAACTATAAAAACAGCTCTGTTTATAAAGGAAGAGTTTCGCTTTCTTACTGCCTTCGATTAACTATTTACGAAGTGTATTTTCTTGTCACATGACGCTGAGCAAATCGCATGGTCATCACAGATCAGTGTAAGTAGTTCAAATGTCCGTATCATTGACAATTTAAATATTGAGTTCTGCTTCGCCCGGGGCCAGAGGGCGTGAACGGTAGCAAGCATTTTCCACTACTGTTCATGAACAGTCTTAATTAAACAAGTACTGCAATGGTGTTTTTTATATCTATATCGTGGTCGTTGACTGACAAATTTCTCCTTTCATACTTTTTAGTATTCTTTTTTTTGTGAATTTAACGACCGACGGACTGATGGACGAACGGACCGACCAACAACAGTGTATCTGCGCTTCCATCGTAAAGGGCGAGTATAATAACTAAAAGGTACCATGAACATTTATCATAAAACTCTGGAGATGGTCAACACAATCTTCTATATCATATTAATAAATATTGAAAAGTGGATCCATTGGAAGAAACAAACACAACCGTGAGAGTAAAGTAGCAGACTAGGTTTCATTGAGTCTGTTCATGAGAGATAATATATGTGCAACATCTCTCACTCCCCCTAGCACAGTATTAAGTATTCTAAAGCCACAATGAATGGGCTTGATGCCGCCAAACAGCACTATACAAACGCTTGTTTGAACAGTAAGTTCATTGTGACCTTTGACCTACTTTGTGGTAGCTACCGATGTAGTTATGGTGTGTTTTGTCTCACTGGGTGCTGGAACTGTAGAATCGGTCGGTATTGGTGCAATTCTGAAAATAAAAAAGTACAACTATTCCATGGAGTCAAGTCGGCTTACGCTTTGTAGTATTTCAAAACTAGCCGCTGTGAATAAAAACTGAACGAGGATCCATTGGAAGCAAAAAAAAAAAAAAAAAAAGAGAAAAGAAGCATATATGAACATGAGCACACAATATTTTCAAGAAAATAACAAACAACACATGATTAAGATTAGAAACATATATACATGCGTGATACAAGAACGTTCTTATTTATGGGGTGAGTAATTATAAGGTAATAGTAATGACTGGGTACTTAATATTAAACAATCTATGTCTATGTCGTATCGTATATTCAAAAACAACATATTCATAGGCAATTATACAAGTAAAGACATGGAATGAAGGTTAATATGGAAATAAAGCTCATATTTTAGTGCAACTTTGTGGTCGCTAGTTATTTAACGATATACAAATATAAACTAAAAATATAGAATCTATATTTTAAGAGAGATGCTTCACGATATATAAAACAATTCAAGTATCTGGTGCATTTTAAATGACCTGAGAATATGTCGTCCAGTGAAACCTCTCGTAATATGACTTATCTAGGACTGGTACATATCTTAATAGTACTCGTTACAAGGGGAGTGTGTTTAAAAGAAGTTGCATATTCAAACTGATAACTTACATAGTACATGTTTTAGATAATAAAACTTTAAACAAATAATGTTATGCACCTTGAATATAGAGCTATTTACTATAAACCAGTATTCAAATTAAAGTAAAAAAACGGTTAGATGGTCCCGTGGCCAAGAATGACCTATACCCATCAATAGTTTAAACATCCTTAGGCGTCTGATCAACCCCAAATATATCCTACTTAGAAAGTTTCCTAAAGATATGCCATGCATAACTTTGAATTACTTCATGTCACTGTGGCATGACCTACTTTTTGGTAAGGGCAACCGTAGTAGTTATTGTCCTTGTCACCTTGGATACTGGATCCGTGAGCTTCGATGTTTTTTGTGTCATCCTAAAATACAGAAATAGGCAAATAACAAATAATAAAAGCTAGTCTACCTATGATACTTTTATCTCTATATTATAATATCACTAGTGTAGTACCTTGTTTATAAGTTAACAACATATATCTCATAATTATCTTTGTTAGGTTTGTAAAAAAGTGTCAAGTGGTTTCAGAAACGTCGTTTCAATAAACTGGAAAGGACGGACGGATGGACGATGGATAAATATCTACGACATAAGTCATACTGGCCTCTCTGACCTCTCTGACAAGTAGAGCTACAAATCATTATGCAGAGCAAAATCTGCAATAAAATGGGCACAAGTCTCTTTGTCCCAAATGTTAACATTTCGCGATAAACATTGGCCTAAAATGTGCTCTACTTCTTTATTTTGCTCGAGGATTTCTAATGTCTCTAGAAATTCAAAAAATACTAAATGTTGCTCATATGCTCTAGTTCCATTATTGTCATTTCGTAAATTTTAAACGAAAGGGAGTTGTAAATCTGTTACTCTGTCTCTCTGCTTGAAAGCATGTTACCCCGATGTGCGGACGTGACTTGTGGGTATCACCGCCATGTGACTCCGTGATGGGGCCATGTTTGACTTAGAAACTTCCATAACGAAAACGTGATTCTCTATGATAATAATATGCTTTTTGCAAGAGAGAATTTTTAAATTTCACCTAGATAATGTTTAAAGAAACTAACCCGCCAAATAACGGCACAGTTACACTGCAAAACCGTTTATCGAAACCCTATCCAGGTGTTCAGTTCATATAATAATATATATATGCCGATTAAAAGTATGGGTATATTCACGGGTTCTTAGAAAACCCGTGATTGAAAATGCGTAAAATTAATTATGAGTTGATAACTCTCAATTCGACGCTCCAGTTTTGGGGTTTGTCTGGCTGGTTAAAACCGTTTAAATTATGTCTTCTCAAAATATGTAAGTTATATTACCTCGTTGTTAGCAAGTTTAGAAACGGTTTACATATGTTGCAGAAATTGGCAGTTGTTGGCGGGATAGGGTCTTTAAACACTAAATAAAGCCAAGTTACCATGTATTGGTGTAGGGATGGGGTGATTTTAGGATCACAGAGATTACAAATAATTCCATGTCAATAAAATGCGTAATGCCAAATGTAACTGTTATTTGGGTTATCGGGTTCGGATATTTATTTTCCTTATCTGGGGTGGTGTTATTATTAACCCCCGGGGAAAAAAATAATTTAGAATCGTTATGCAAATTACAATTGGTATTGGCTCGTTGTTTCTCAATGTCAAGGAGATGTGTCAAATGCCCATACAATACACGTGTAGTTTGGTCAAAAGTGACAAGCGGTTTCTGTGGAAAAATGTTTTAAGCAATTGTTGAAAGCCGACAATTTTCAAATCAATTCTGATTTTTACACTTATTTTTCCCAATGCTAAATAAGTGCAAGAAAGATAACAATTGCTCAACTTAGAGGGCGAAAACCAATAACGGGACGACATACCGACAAGGGCAATACAATATACACCTTGGGGCATAATTACTATAATTATTTTATCTAAGGTGAAATTCTTGTGTTTTGGTAGTCGAAAAGTTGAACATTATGTGTTAAAGGTGTTGGAGGATAAAAAGAGAGCTTGGTAGCTTGCACAAGTTGACAAGCACTCTGTTAGGTGGTCTCATTTCTGGCTAGCAAGCTATTTATTTAAACTAACACTACACCAACATGTCCCCACTAATTATTGGACTTAAGCTGATTTACCTGATTCCTTTGTTGTTTACACACCTGCCAGTATCATCTTGCTGACAGACATCAACACATGTATAATCTTAAAAAAACAAAACCAATGTTTTTAAGCATAAAGTGAACTTAAAAAAACATGAGCACCACCTAGAGGGTCACATGGTCCGTATTTGACATTATTGGTAGGCATTAGGCAATATTGAAGAATGTAAAATCATGGAAAGATGATGTATTTAATTAGTGCGGAAATACTTCTACTAAGTTAAGTTTAACCGTTTTTCTAAGGGACATAACTCGAACCTATTCATTTAAGATTTATGGTACTTTCTCTTTTTTATTTTGTGAGTAAACGAGCAAAATTTGTTTCAAAGCCTGCGCACTGATAACTAATAAATACAAGGCAATGATTAGTTCCAGGTCAAACCTTTTTCAAAGGGAAATATTTCAAAACATATGTTCAGAGTGTTATGGGCCTTTTTCAGATGAATAAATCGGATCATGCCGAAGAAATGTACAACTTTTCGATAATGTAGAGCTTATACTTTGAAAATTATTAATCCAGTCACTTGTCATCTAACAACTGACGGACGGAAGGACTGATGGAATGACGGACGGACAGACAGACGGACGCCACGACATAATACGGCCCGTCTAAAGACGGAAGCATAAATGACATTATACGAGGGTCATTCAAACAGTTCTGTCACTAACGCGTTTTAACAATTATGTGCTCATTGTGAGTGTTGGTGTTTGATACCAAATGAACGAGAGTTTCAATACCATTCCATTGATGGTAAAATAAATGCTATATCTTTTGTGTGACGAAAGTTATGGAACATTTAATACACATCACTTATACACACTGAGGCATTTTCGTCCTGAGTTTTTTTCAGGTTTGTTAACTGTTACTTTTTTAAATGCCTGTTTTTCTTTAAGTACTTGTCGAAGACCTTTGAAATTTCTCGTACATTACCAGTAATATCTGTGCATTACAAGATTCAGAATTTAAGCATGGTAGATGAAAAGGCATTGTCTTAGAAATTAACATTTTAAGCTAACGTGTAAAATTAATTTAATGATAAATGGACCTTAAATGGAAGGGCAATCTTCTGAAATAGCGTTTTTGGATGATCAATATTTTCTCTAAACATTGTACAAAATTCTACAATAATGTGTTGAATATGAAATTGAAACACTGAAGGACTATGATTTGTAAACAAATATGAAAACATATTAATGCTATGAGAATAATTACGACATTTGAAAGATATTATAACATTTCCGTAAACAAAATTAAGAAAATCAGTGTTATTTCTGCTAAAATTAAGGGATATGCATTCACTCATATCTTGTTTGCAGCAAGACCTTTCCGAATTCTCGACAATCATTTTCAGGGATTATGAGTGAATAACAACAGATGGCGTACAAGAAAATTTAAAAGCATAGACTTATTCAAATAATTTTTACAACGTTTTGTAACCAGGACTTTTCAGAGATGCCAGTATCCAAAAGGTGTGGCAGGGGGAGGTAATTCAGGGGTATAAATAACCGGAAATTTTTCATTTTTGTTGTGGAATTTAAGACAGCGAACCCAGTAGTACTATAAATAGATTACTTTATCTCAGTGTAATATCCAGTTCAAAGGATATATGCCTAGTGACAGAACTTTTTGAAGCACCCTCGTATGGCCTGCCTTAAGACGGACATATAAATATAAGGCGAGTGTTAAATCACATGCGTATAGTAAAGGGAAGCCCAGAATGAAAAATACGCACTCGTTTGTTTTTGGGAATGTGTTTGTACTCTTTTCACCATTCCGAGCCTAAATTCCACTCAGCGATTGGGTCAGATATACATTATTCTTCGTTTTTGCAACATCGACTTACCTAAGTATGCCCTACTGACTAAGAAATTCTCCATCAATGATCGAAATTCGCGGATGTTATGGCGGTTTACTCAGAAATTACCGGATGTTTACTACGCGGTTGCGTGACAATTACGGAACCCATCGACCTGCATCGCTTACTGTTGCCCGATTGGCCAATAGTATACTGAACAAAAAAGAAACTTCCGCTGATGTTAATGTTGATTGTCTAGACAGCGAAACAGGAAACAATTAATGATGTTTTAAGAATCATTAGATAGACCGCCAACAATAGTTCAAAGATGTTTTTGAAAAGTTCAATACACATGGGAGTTAGCCCCAGTTTTCTTAAAACATGCATTTTGGCCACAAAAACAAATTAAATCTAAGAACAAATTGTCCGAGACAATATTCTCTATATGTTCATTACCAAAATAATCATAAGAAAGCATAACACAGATTGTGTAGAGGGCAGCTTTTGATTATCATCATTCATTAAATTACCTCCCTTTAACATTTCCATATCATCCATAAACTGTTTAATTGGATATTTAGTACTCTCTTAAGTGTGCTTACAAACATCAAACATTGTTTTATTAAAAACGCTGTTTAAACTTTTATGCGCCCTCAACAACTGGCCTATGGAAATAACAGCTCAGTATATAAACTATAATAGACTGAAGCTATAACTCCGTAATTATAGCAAACATCCGGCATTTCTGTGTAAACCTTCATACAATCCAAGAATTTCGATAATTTAATTTCCAAGTCTTAGTAAGTATGGCATTTGTCGGTAAACCAGTGCTGAAGAAAGAAGAATAAAGCATATCTGACCCAATCGCTGAGCGAAATTTACGAACTGACAGTAAAAGTGTAAAAAAAGAAATCCGGAAAATGAGTGTGAAATAGGGCTCGATCTTAGATATGGTATGTTCTACGAAATAACTGAACGGTCAATGATTTCGGACGAACAGTTCATTAATTACACGGTACATATACAAAAGTATAGGTTTATTACGTCGGACATCGCATTGAGAGGTTTACACAGTATGTGACGTCATTGAGCTTTAGTCCAAATATATCCCTGTTAGCTTTTGACATATACATATTAGACTATAACTCTATATTTTCCTATCTCTATCCTTCTATATTATCGTAAATGCCTGTGGTGTTAATTCGTTTCTTTATCAGGTTTTCATGAAACACCTTTTGAGGTACTAGCCCTATCAAATATAAGTGTCTCGATTTACCCTTTATTTAGTCTGAACAATCTCTACCAAAAGTTGTCGTTCCTTCTGCATCCACATACAACCTCTACCAACGGTCCTGCACACATACCAAAAATCTTGAAAACGGTGAAAATAAAAACAAGAGGTCAATGACCTTGAAGCTCTACTGATTGATTTTGATTCAGGAAGTAGTCGCTATATTGTTAATTTTAGCCGTGGCGGCCATCTTGAATTTCCGGCCGACCTGAAATGTTGCTAGATCAATTAGACATCAAGAGCAACATTCCTGCGAAAGTTTGATGAAATGCGTCAAGTAGTTTCAAAGAAGTAGTCGCTACAAGTTTTCATTATATAACTCTATGTAAACAAAGATGGCCGCTGACAGCCATGTTTAACATCGAATCAAAACGATTTTTGACAAGAACCAACATCATGTCATGCTGATCATTTTAGAAAAAGTCCCATATCAATATCACTTAGAGTTTTCAGAAGTAGTCGCTACAAACTTGTTTTTTAAAAACTTATTTTTAGATTTGGCGGCCATCCTTGGATTTCACATCAACATAATTTTTGCTAGGATCAACTAGACTTCATGGGCAACATTTCTGTAAAGTTACATGAAAATCCATTTAGTAGTTTCAGAGGAGTAGGTCGCTACAAAAAAAAAGTTTACGGACAGACAGACAGACGGACAGACGACGGACAACGGACGACGGACACCGCACCACGCATAAGCTCTGCTGATCTCTGATCAGTAGAGCTAAAAACCATAATGGTAACACTTTTTTTTCCCGACTCCACTTCATATGAAAGATTTAACTTTAACTTTAACCCAAATGAACATTTCGTATTTTAATTTAGAAATTATGTCTCGTGTGCCATTTTTAGATAATGGACAATCCCTATGGACAAATTTATTTAACATGAAATACGAAACATCTTGGAGTAAAATTGTACTAAACTTTTCGAATATAAAGGGCACTATTTCTGCTAAATAAATATTGTTTCTGATATTATGTTCACATCAATAGTGTTGAATTACTGTTATATATTATATCATTAGGCATTGTTCATGCCTATAATATGACATTTGGACGAACATTTCAATTACCATACCCAATCCATTTTGATTTTCTTTTCAAAGATGGCTGACCAATAGTCCTTAACCAAGATAAACGTATGGACACACAAAGATAGCTTCATATAACCCCACCACAGAAAACAATCAATTAAACCTGTTTCCCCAGACTTTAATCTTATTAATTTAATAAGTTTTTTATTTTTGTACATTTTGAATTTAAAATACGTTTTTTCCAATATCTTTTATTTTTGGTTGTTTATTCGTATTGCTCAAATATGGCACCTAATGTGATCCCGGTATAAGCGAAACTCATAATGGTCATTGACCATTCTCTTTCATCGGCATGAAGTGTTTATACTAAACATCAACAAATAGCTTATTTTGAGTGTCCGATCTGGCAAAGCAATAGTACATTAGGGATAGGTTTTGTGCCAATAACTCATGCAAAGATGTTCAAACAAAAAAATATTTTCTTCGCTAACATATTCGTATCATATTTAACCTGCATGCAACGTTTTCAAAAACAATCCACCTCAAAATAAAAGAGAAGGTAAACACACAACCTATGTGGTCAACAGACGCCAGATAATTAAACAATCAAAGGGCCATAACTCATGTAAAATTGATTTGATCAAAATACGTTTCTTCGCAAATATTTTCATAATAATACTTGGTCTGCAACATATTTAAACAATCAGACTTAAAATTGATGAGGAGTTAAACACAAACGATTTGCTCCTCCAGACGACGGAAGGACGGACGGACAGGACGGAAAAAAATCAAATAAAACCGCTCGTGGGGTATAAACACAATAAGATCGGTGGGAACCGAGGGATGCCACCGTATCAATGCTGTTGTCTACCCAAAAACAGAGAATGCTAAGGGCTGTTTTTTCCTTCACAAACCAGTGGCCTATATGATCCTGTATAACGTGACTTCCCGAGCAAAATCCACTACTTGTAACCCACTCTTTGACTGAGAATCATTCCTTCGTCAGTATTCCCCTCCTATATGTTGAGAACAAAGTACTATTACGTAAAACATACCCGACTGTCTACTTTAATTAGATAATGATTAATATGAGGTATAAGTATGGCTCATAAAAATATTGAGCCATACTTAAGCTTCGACCAGATTTCCTACAGGTGTCAACAAGTGAACCTCAGGATTATTCATTGTCCATGAGACAATTGACGCGAACTAAGACGTAGCTTACCTTCAGGTCAAGGTCAGACTTATCTTGAACGGTTAATGCCATATTCGACTTTCCATCTTTAGACCCAAACCGGTAGGAGACACGTATTGCTTTCAATACTTTTTTGCCTAGTTTAACTTGTAGTGCTTTTTCGCAATACACTATAATTTTACCCCCGTTGAAAGGCCTAGACCTTCCCCTATTTCTGATTTTTTTTTATATTCCGTTTACATTCCAAACAAGAGATGTCTGATAAACATGTTATAAAAATATAAATGTACAAAATGGGATATTCTGTATGTTACTCAAGCTAAAATTAGAGTTATGGTTCTTGCAGTCTGCATTTCTCTCGTTGTCCAAAATCATTGTTTCAAGCTTCATTCACGTTACATACGTCCCAATAGTATGGTCAAGTTATGCACCGGACAAGATGTTATAAGTTTAACATTACACAGAACAATAACTATTATTTGAATTAAGACAAGTATGGTTATAAAGCTCTGCAATTCTCTTTTTGCCCTAGTTTCATTCCCAGTTCCATTAGCAGTTTTCGAATTAGGCACGGGCAAAGAATTATAAGTTTACAATTACAGTTTACAATAACTCTATGTAATTCTTCTCATTACACTCTACGACTGTGTTAATTTCATTCCGTACCTTTAGTAGGGTTCAAGTCATGCTCCGGACAAGACAAGAAGGTGTTCCCACAGAAACGTTGTGTCGCCTGGCACGTGCCTATTGCAACGTCATGCATTATGGGGCATAACTCTGCATTGAATAAATTGATGAGAAGAAACTTTATAAAGTTTCAAGACCATAGGTCCATTTTTGCGAATAAGGAGC